>JARFXV010000152.1:530000-747500 GCA_031761425.1 Cosmopolites sordidus
ACCAAAACACTTTTTTGAACTGCTCGACGCACGTTTCGCTAACCATGTTAGCATCATCAGGAGATGATTTAATCTAATTCTAAAACTAAACTATGTTCTATTTATATGAAAACCATACCTAACGAAGCATGTAAAAATCATGAACCGTGAAGTGTACTAAGCCTTACATTAATAATTGAAAAAGTTGACCGAAAGGAATCGGTCCTTTATCTCGGTTCATGATTTTCTTACATTTTTCTATTTGAATGCTTTCATATGCATCCAGAGCCCTATTATTATTAACACTTTTAATTAGTCTTAAATTACTAATATTTATACTGTGGTCATGTTCGATTGCATGTTGGGCAACACAAGATTTTTCATTTCTCCCATATCTAATGTGGGCAATATGTTCTTTATATCTTGTCAATATGGATCTTTTTGTTTGCCCGATATACCTTCGATCACAGTCTTGACAACTAATTTCGTAAATCCCCACTTTTCCTGTTGTTCTACTTTATCGTTGGGTTGCCCAGAACTTCTAACAATTTATTATATGGTTTGTACACAACCTTAATGTCCACTTTATTCAAAATTTTGTCTAGTCCTCTTGTCAATTGGGCATCAAATGGTATTACCATAAATTTCTTTGTGTTCTGATCCTTTCGAAAAGTCGAAGATTCTTTCAATAATTTTCTGAACTTATGATTTCTAATTAGTTTATCTACAATGTTCTTATTATAACCATTCGCTTCAGATACTTCCCTAATTAATTTTAATTCTTTGTTATAATTATCTTTATTTGAAGGAAAATTAATTAATCTATTTACCATAAAATTTAAACTAGCCATCTTATTTTGGAAGCTATGATTTGAATCGTTAGGAATGTATCTCGAAGTGGTGGTGGTTTTTCTGAAAATATCAAAATATAACCTATTTTTATTATTTCTACTGACTAACACATCCAGAAATGGTAAACTATCGTTGTTTTCGAGTTTCGTCGAGTAAAGGTGTTTTGGTGTTTAGTGGTAAATCTCTTCAAGTTTAGTGTTTCACACCAAAGGTTCCAATAGAAGAATTGATTTAATAGTAATGTTAGTGTTTCTGTAAAAATGGAGAAAATCCAATATCGAGCCTAGATGAAAAGATGCCATCTCGAAAAGATGTGTTTGTCAAAAAAGTTTTGTTGTTTCAATTGCGAATTGACTACCCACCATATATACCAAATCTGCCTCCCAGTGACTTTGTTCTTTTTCCAAGGCTCAAAGTTTTTACAGCTTTTGCAGAACTTACTACATGAACAGATTAAATTAATGGGAGCATCGCTGGGAAAAGTGTATAGAATTACAAGGACACTATCCTCATATTACATAGATCCCCTCGTTAATACGTAATATCATCTTTAGCATAGCCATCTTTTCCATCAATGTAAGGTTGAAATTCATTCGAAAAAAGTTTTTTTCGTCCAGGCCTCGCTCTAAGTGACTTAACACAATAACTTCACTCGATTCAGATTTCAAACAATTTTCTAATAGTATAAATGGAACAGTTTCCGCCACTCTGTGATGTGAAACAATATCTTCTCCATAGAATACCAATATTCCCCGTTTAAATTCCAATCCAAAATCTTTCAAGCCCTTATCAAGCTTGTTATCTGTATCTGGGTTCCAAGAGTATAAGTTATTCATAATTGCCTGTTAACTTTAGAATTTCCTAAATTCTTGTTTTATTGCAGTTTTTGTACAAAACATCTCATCTCTTTCTTCCAATTCCTTTTATTTTAATCAGCAACATTCATTTTCAACTATGTCATTTTTGTCATTTGTGTGTCATGTCATTTTCAAAATGTCATTTCACTATCTGTATGTAAACTAGTCATAACATTCTTGAGCTCTAAAGGGTGGAATTAAATAGACACTGTATTACTTAGACGATTTAATTTATCAGACATAATAACACTTATAATTATAACAATATATATTTCTACTATCATTAAACGACAGGTCTAACCTAATTTATATCTTATCGATCAACGCCGAATGATCCGCAGTCTGCGCTGCTGGTATTTATTTTATTCCCTGAGATGTCCCAGAGTTATCCTGCTATAGTCGAATCGTCGCGTTGTTCGACAATTCCAGGACCTTACCGTACTGTCTGCCCGTTATCGGTGCCGGCCGGTCCGTTACAACATACTGCAGTATATTCATTGTCTTCCCTCGAAGTGTGATAAGTTTTAAATGTCGCATTAAAAGGAAAAAAAAAATGTTTTAAAGAAAAACAAGTGGAAGTAGTAAAAGTAGTGGTAGCAGTAGTAAAATAAATGGAAACCGTTGGGGTTCTCGGTCATTGTATTGTATTGTATTACCGCAGATTGTCCATCAAATCACTAAACGTATTCAACGTTATTTCAAGATATATTCCAATGGGAATTAGTAAAATTTTTCACAAATATAGAGTAAAAAAAAAGTGGCATATATATATATATATATATATATATATATATATATATATATATATATATATATATATATATATATATATATATATATATATATATAATTTATTTACATAAGAACAGATATTTTTGATATTTTTTGGGTTTTTTTTGGGTTACCCAAAATAGAGAAAAAAATATGCACACGCCACAATCATTTGAAATATATAGAACAATACTTTGAAATATGAAGATTAATCTGTTTTTTAGGTTGTAGTTATTCACACTGAAACCAAAAATTTCGGATATGCTAATCCGATAGGAACGATAGACATATATATCAATTACCCGAGCGAAGGGCAACCCAACTGTCTTGAACGTAGAAGTAAGTGTTTTTTTTAACTCTACGGTATCTGTATTAATTTTGCTGGATTTTAGAATTCGAGTGCTCTCACTATGCGGCAATTAAATATTTGGTGGACACTATCAGGCGCAAATATTCGGTACTGAAGGATATCAATGGTTTCACTCTAACTGGATTCCCTTTCAATATATCTGAAAATGGAGGCATATACCATATACTGACTGACATTTCTGCAGGTAAATATTAGAATCTTACCTAGTCCTGGTATTAATTGGGTATCAGAATGCATCACCTTGTTACCATACAATATTACCATTTTACCACAATTTGAACCGTTAGGGATAGATCTCGATGAGGTTAAAGAGATATCTAAATCCACCCTATTTTTATTATTCCTACCCACTGAAACATCCAAAAATGGTAATCTATCATTACTTTCGAATTTATACGTATAGTTTGGTTGTTATGGGTTGGAAATTCTTAACAAATTCTTCCAAATTTTTATTTTTTATATCACAAATTGCAAGGGCACCATTCTCATGTCTTTGCCACATGAATTCATTATTAAATTGGTTTCAAATTTGCTCGTGAATAACTTGGCTAAGAACGGTGACAGCAAATTACCAATTGCCATTTTTTCTTGTTGTGATAAAACTTATTATTAAAGTGAAATCAATTTGTTTCAAACACAATCCTGTTAAAGAGATGTGCTCTGAAACAATATTGTTATTGAAACCGTTTAATACAAGTAACTCTCGAATTAAACTTTGTACCTAGAAGATGAATATTTCAAGCCAATATTTCAGGTATTAGAGGTAGCAATGTGCGCTTTTCACCAGTCGATTCTAAACGGATTCTCTATCAGATAGATATGGTCGGGGTATAGATCAGATAATTCAAGGTATTTTAAAACATGTGGAATCGATACACTCGAAAACAATTAGTTTATAACTTACAACTTTAATATTTCATTGTTTAAACCATTTCATAAAAAACATTTACTTTTAAATATATTTTATTCGAAAGTCCATTTATGTTTTGAAAAGTATAGCACTCAAATGCCTGCATTTTACTGTAACAATTTCAATTACGCTTTCAGATAACTATGGGTCTTTCTTGCTAGTCACAAAACTAATATACTTTTTAACTCCTTGACCAGTAGGGAATTATTTTTATAAACATATTATTTAATTTAGCTCTAAAGAACATAGTTCATTGATGTCAAACCCGAAGTTCGACTAACCAATATTCATTGTCTATTGTGTGACGATAAACGTCCAGATCCACAATCTTCAGTTCCAGTCTAACAAAATTAGCAAACTGGGTAATTCTGGGATCGTGTGTGTATTTCTTCGTATACGTTGTATTGGAACTCCATGTTCTTTATTTATCTCGTTCGCTGTACGAATTATGTTTGTTATATATATATATATATATATATATATATATATATATATATATATATATATATATATATATATATATATATATATATATATATATAATTTGGAAGCGATTGATAAAAAAATTTGTAGAGTTGATGTTTAGCACAAATCAAAATAAAATTTTGAATGTTATAGTTTATTCATCTCAGACTCAAGTATATTTTGAAATAAATGAGTAATTTATAAAATTCTTAGTTCATAACATATAACAATTAATTTTATAAATGAGGTAGGTAGCGTAGATTATTCATTATTTTTAATAATTATGTTTATCATTTTAAATTATAAAAATTTTCAGTTTTAATTTAATTCAGCGCTAATCGGTGCACAATATTCTTGGTTAACCTGTATTTGGTAACACTAGATTTGACGGTTTTCCCCCCGAAAAGCATGGATTTTCGAAGTCTAAGCGGCAAATGGACATTAAGCCTTGAGACTTATTTATGGTCATGGCGAAAGGTAAACGAATTGGAAACTGAAGCCTTTTGAATAGTATCGCAGATTATGACGGTATCGTTGGAATGCCTGGCAACAGGACTACTTCTCCTTTTAATTTTTCAGTCAAAATGATTGCTTCAAGAATATTTCCGGTGATCTTTTTGATGATCAAACGTGTACGGTTGCATAATCGAGGTGGATTCAAATAACACAGAAGAATAATAGGTTAACCAATCTTCAACCGAAGATTATGTGGTGGCATACCTGGTATATCCAGAGAATTTAAAAATTCATTTGGAAAATGTACACTTTCGTTTTCATCAACAAAAGTGTCGATTGATTTAAGAGATATAAGATTACCTGGCAACAAAGGTTGTATCTGAAAGTTAATTTCGTCATCATCAACATTTTTGGCTGCCATAATAGCCCGATTATTGAGCCAATTATGATCCAAGTGATTATTTTGTATGTCCGGGAAGATAGTCTCAATTATTTCATTTTTTGTCTGAACAACAGTGTAAAAATTGTCTGACCAGTTAATGCATTGCTTATTTGGTTGCAGTTCTATTCTACCGTTTCCAATATCCAGCAATTGTTTGGAAAATATTTGTGGCGATGGATCATTTTGCAATCGTGCGCGCTTGTTTATGGTCAATTAAAGTGTTTCGATACTTCCCCATAAGAACAGACACTATCATATATATCTATATATATATATATATATATATATATATATATATATATATATATATATATATATATATATATATATATATATATATATATATATATATATATATATATATACGCGCATCATTCCCTCAGAATTTTGTTTAGTAGTTTAGGAGTTCATCGCGGACCAACGACGTGACACGAAATTTATATATATATATATATATATATATATATATATATATATATATATATATATATATATATATATATCAAAGCATTCAATAATAGATGTACTGCTTAGCCCAGGGGTAAATAAAGCAGATGTAAACCTATTAGGATCGATATATGATGGAGCTACAGCCACAATTTACCTTGATGATCTTGCAGTGCGAATTGATGTAGAACGAGGTGTACGGCAGGGTGACGCTACCGACTATTCTTTTCTCGGCTGGCCTTAGAAGAAGTATTCCGTACACTGGAGTGGGAACAGGATGGTGTAAAGATCAATGGTGCAAACTTAAACCATCTTAGATTTGCAGGTGAGATCGTTCTCCTTTCACAAGACTCAGAGGAGTTGCAAAGATGCATACAAGAACTGCAAATGGCTGACGAACCATTTGGCTCGAAAATAAACCTGAAAAGGAATCAGGTTATGTTCAATAACTTCGCTCAGGACAGAAGAAGTTCAGTTTTATAAAGGGATTTGGAGATTGTGGATAGCTTTATATATCTTGGGCAAAGGATTTCAATGGAGGGGAATACCGCCCGCGAGGTGAAACGGCGTGTTAAATGTAGCTGGCAGGCATTTGGCAGGCTCACCATTGTGTTTAAGAGCAGACTCCCACTTTGCCTGAAGTCTTCGATCTGTGCGTTTTACTCGTTATGACATACGGAAGTGAAACCTGGACACTCACATCGCAATCAATTCAAAAATTTCGGGACAAAACAGAAAGTCCTGTGCATGGATCAGGGAACAAACGAAAGTCTGTGCCATGTATATGCTGTGTATCTACAGTGCCAATTTTGTTTACATTATATATAACGAACGATACTAGTTGAATAGTCAAATTAATTGAAATAAATTATGCATTGTATACCGCAAGTATGTACTGGCTATCTAGAAAGAAACACTCAATTCGAAAATCAATTTAAAATTTAGTTTTATTTTCATATAGCAACAAATATTCACGTATAAAATTATTTTGTTTTAGAACAAAAGGTTCCAAAGATACCCACAGAATTTCACGATGAAGAAATAGCAGTGTTGTCCGGAAATATGACGTTTATGTCAATTATTGATATAAATAGTGATGAGATAACCCGATGGCTCATTGAAAATCCTCGCGGAGAAGTTATCATCTTTATTAATGCAGATGAAGCTATAGCCGATGATTGGTAAGTTTATCATAGATTTTATTATGCTGTCGTGCCAACTGCAAAGTGTCGAATTTGAAAAAAGAGGTTGTTTTATAAGAGCAAATGTGAGTCTTCTGTCAGCAAGCCCTAAATCATAATTGTAAAGTATTGTGCTAAACCATCCAAAATTTCCTTTCGACAATTTACAAGAACTATTTTATGAATTCTTACTAGTTTTTGTGCTTATGTAATGAATATAGTATATTTGTTATTTCAAAAGGAGATTTCGTTTCGTATTAATCGCTCTGTAAACTGGGGAATCCACTACATTCAATAGTTTGCATTGTTGTCTACCTACATCATAAAATGTAAAACCCATGTAAGATATTGAAAGTTGTAGATTTGTCTACTGACAGTCATATATTATTTGCACAACCGGTCTCTCCAAAAAGAAAAGTCAAATATTACGCTCAAACAACGAATAATTTTGAGAATCTAAACCATTACAGCCGACGTTTTGCTCTTCTTAAGCCCGTGTTTCCCGGACCTCTTCATTTTCTCATGATTCCTTTCCTCAACGTTCGTTAATTTTTGAAGTTAAAAATTCTGATGGCGTGTTTGGGAAAACATATCAGAGTATATTTTTAGCCGGGGACGAAGTTCCGCGCGCCGATGTAACACAATTTATTTTCTTTTTAAAATCATGTCAGCTTCGCAATTTGTCAAGACTTCTTTATTTGTAGTATTTACTTTCGTCTGTTGGTCGTTTGCTCAGTTAAAATTTGTTTGAATGCATACAAATATTATTTTATTAATTACGCCAAAGAAGTATAACTTCTTACGTGTGTACATAAGTACACACGCTTTTTTCTTTAAAAAATTAAGTCACCTTCGCCATTTGTCAAGACTTGTTTATTTGTAGTATTTACTTTCATCTGTTGGTCGTTTGCTCAGTTAAAATTTGTTTGAATGCATAAAAATATTATTTTATTAACTACGCCAAAGAGGTATAACTTCTTGCGTGTGTACATAAGTACACACACGCTTTTTTCTTTTAAAAATTATGACACCTACGCTATTTGTCAAGACTTGTTTATTTGTAGTATTTACTTTCGTCTATTGGTCGTTTGCTCAGTTCAAATTTGTTTGAATGCATAAAAAAATTATTTTATCAATTACTCCAAAGAAGTATAACTTCTTACTTATATACATAAGTACACACACACACTTTTTTTCTTTTAAAAATTAGGACACCTTCGCCACTTGTCAAGACTTGTTTATTTGTAGCATTTACTTTCGTCTATTGGTCGTTTGCTCAGTTAAAATTTGTTTGAATGCATAAAAAAAATTATTTTATCAATTACACCAAAGAAGTATAACTTCTTACATGTGCAAAAAAATATTAAGTGCGTATATAAGTACACACACGCTTTTTTGTTTTTTAAAAATTTAAACACCTTCGCCATTTGTCAAGACTTGTTTATTTGCAGTATTTACTTTCGACTATTGGTCGTTTGCTCAGTTAAAATTTGTTTGAATGCAAAAAAATATTAAGTGCGTATATAAGTACACACACGCTTTTTTGTTTTTTAAAAATTTAAACACCTTCGCCATTTGTCAAGACTTGTTTATTTGCAGTATTTACTTTCGACCATTGGTCGTTTGCTCAGTTAAAATTTGTTTGAATGCAAAAAAATATTAAGTGCGTATATAAGTACACAAACGCTTTTTTTCTCATAGGATCCTCTTGTAATTTTAGTCCCATTGTTGCCTTCGTACTGAATTGGAGTATTTAGCTGATGATAAAAAGATTTTGAAAGAAGATTTCAAAATAACAGGTGTTTCGAGTAATAATGTCGATTTTGCCAAGAGATGGCGTTACTAATACATTTGTTGGTATAGACTAATGACGTCTATGGCGTTTTGGAGGGTAGACATACGCCATCAAAAGCCGATTTATTATTAATTGTCATTATGCAAAAGGCAGAGTTTTTCATAGCTTTGAATATGTCGAAGTATGTACCAGAGAAAGACGTTTTGGGGGAAGTTTAATAATATTCTTTCATTTGAATAAAATGGGTGCTGAAGCTATCGATTGTTGGTTGGAGGTTATGGTGAACAAGCATTAACACAAAAAAATTGTGAACCATGATTTAAAGGCTTTAAAAGTGGTGATTTTGATATAGAAGACAAGGAGCGTCCAGGACAGCGTAATAAGTTTGAAGATGCAGATTTCCAAGCATTATTGGATGAACACTTAACCCATACGTTGAAACAATTGGATACATATTGGGTTAGGAAGGAAAATGGGTAGGAAAATGGTGGAAGGAAAAGTAATTTTTAACCATGATAATTCTCCGCCCCATGTTGCAAAATGTGCAAAATACTATTTGGAAAACACTAAATGGGACGTCCTCCCCCACCCGCCTTATTGACCGGCTTAGCACTTAGCTCCTTAGGACTACTACTTACTTCGACGGATGTGAAACTTGTGAACGAAGTGAAAATTTGGCTTGTTGAATGGTTGCCCTCAAAAAACTAAAAGTTCTTTTGAGCGGATTCCATTCTTTGACAGAAAGTAGCGTGAAAAGAACAGATTGTAGCGTGTTCATGCACTTTTTTCTTTTTTTTTTTATTTTTTCGCCACGATCTAAAACTCAAAAATTATCAACAATATCTGTTCTATTATTTTTCTAATTATAAAATTAGCTAAAAAAGTTAATAAGTTAAAAGTTAAACAAATTATTAAGGCAAATTTATTACAGAAAAAAATCACTGATAAATTTGTCTCCGTTTTGGTTTTTTGTTTTTACCCAGTAATTCTTTATTTATATAAGAACAGATATTTTTGATATTTTTTGAGTTTTACATCGTGGCAAAAAATCCAAAAAAAAAGAAAAAATATATAAAAAAAAGTAATAGCTCACGATGACCAATGATGGTTTTGAATATTAAGGTAATTTATTTAGTTGTGGCAATAAACGCTCAAATTTTGCCAAAAAAACAACATTATTAACCGAAACAGGTATTACATTAGAAAAAAAAGGAATTCGCAAGACAACATTGGAACAGGACAAAATACTGGCAATAAGTTTTGACCTGCAACTTGTTCTTTCAACTCCAAAAGGTATAACTAGACTATTTTTTATGTTAGGCACCTTTTAGTATTCAACTTAACATTGATATAAAATGGAGCGGAACTGAAAGAAAAAGCAGAAGCCTAGAGGTTTCCAGTTGTTTTTTCAAGTACATGCTTGCCCACCCTGACATTGTTCACGCCAAAATCATATCGGACAGTTGTGGAGGGCAACAAAAAAGGTTAAATTTACAGCTATGTACCTTAACGCAGTCAAAGTTCATCCAAATTTATCATGAATTCACATAGGAATTCACATAGGAATTCACAATAGCTATTCACAAATGGAACCAGATTCGGTTCATTCCAAAATTGAAGTTAAGTCAAAAAATTAGTAATCTATACTTCTGAATGTTGTAAAAAATGATTTTTTTGCATTTATATTCCATATTATCAAAATAAAATATGTTGTTTATCGTGGTTCTATTTCAGTTCAAATTTGAAAATTCTTATTTCAAAAGATAAACGGAAAATGTGCTATAACAGATTCGATAGTTTATGACCAAAATTTACGAAAAAACGTGGACCAATTTTACAGAACACACTATCCAACATGCATTTTTAAATAAAATGCTATTAGCAGTCTTTGAAAGTACGATCAATAAAACATTAGATTAGTGGTGAAATTTAAAAAGGTCAAAAAACTGATCTTTTTAAATCATATAATTGAGCGTTCTGAAAAGTACCGATTTTTATATTCGATACCCTACAGTTGACACCACAATATTATCGTATAAAAATTTATTTTATGTTTTATAGGCTCAAAGAGTTTGTCCGAGCAGCAAACCATCCAGTATTTCCAAAATATGTAATGGACATTAATTGGTCTAAATATAGATATCCTTCATTTTCAAAGACCATGTCTTATGGAAAAGCAGTAGCCCAAATGATTGCTAAATGGATAATTTATTCTAATATACCCGTTCAACGACTAACATTGATAGGTATGCTATATTTTATTATACGAAGGTAGAGTGAAAATTCAGCTACTTCTATTTTTCAAAAGTAGTTTCCTTTTCTAGTAGAGTAGTATGAATATCAAACTGATATAACACTGAGTCTTGTTTGAGCAGTTTTCGAAAGTAAAAAAAATCGATATTTTTGTTTTCATAGAAACAAGCAAATTTAATATATTAGTTAAACAGAACTTTATGTGTAGAAAATGTATGTATGTTGCTTCATATATCATGATTCGTAAGTGGTTTACTAAGTGTCGATGTGGTGGTATTTGCACGAGTGTTCCTTCGAGTTCAGGTCGCTTCATTGAGGCCATTATTAAGGAAAGAATCTACGAAATCCATATGTTGTTGGTCGATCGTATAGAAAAGGTTAGAGAGATTGTTAATGAACGTTTCGGATGTACGCGTACATTGTACAAGAAAATTTTCGCATGAGAAACTAATAAAACGAATACAACGATATTTAGACATTTAAAAGCACAATCGGAAGGACGGAAAGAGTTTCTGGGGTGATTATTGATTCTTGATGAAACTGAATCCATCACACTGGAGACGAAGGAACATATAAAACAGTGAGTTTTACCCCGTCAAATAATAAGCAAAGACTCTTCCATCACCACATGAAAATCAAGGCTATATTCGGCTGAGAATGTAAAATGGGGAAAATAACGAAGGCATAAGAAAGATTTTCACTAAATAATGCTTGCAGAAAATACTCTGCATATTCTGGTCGGACAAGATTTGAAACGAAGACTTGCCCCATCTCACAACCCAAAAGAAAATTAAAGATAAGATAACACTTCATAAGAGGGATTGGATTGGAAACACACTCATAAAACAAAGCAACTCTATATAGCCAAAATTGCATTGAACTGGAGTCCGCAATGTAAAAGAGGTATTGGAGGGCTCGCGCAAACTTGGAGAAGAACTTTGAATGGAGAATTGAAAAGAGTGAACATATCCCGGCAAGGTATTAGGCTTTGGCGCAAAACAGTACCACCACATAGTGGCAGTTTGTTGACACCTTATTCTTCGTAGGATTTCCTTATTCTTCGTAGAAATTAAAGATATATATATATATATATATATATATATATATATATATATATATATATATATATATATATATATATATATATATATACTCCTTTGTGGATCAGACCCTGGCGTGTTAAAGGGGTTTGAGTAGGGCAATGAAGTTTTGAGCTATGCCGTCTGGAGTCTATGCTCTTGAAAGGCTCACCCCTGGCGGACAGGCAAAGGCAGAGGCCTCAGACTAACATGATCCAAAATCTGCAAACCCGCATTGGACCAGCGTGGCAGATTACGATCCATACCTTCAACATGTATTTGAATATGTTCCAATATGACAGTACAACCTTAATCACGGCCCTCATTCCCCGGAGGCCAAGGGGAGAATACCTTGCCCCAAGGCAGAGGGTACTAAGAATCACCGGGTTAGATCAGGCTGCCCTTGGACTTTTGACGTTGCAACGCTAAATATACGGACTATGAAAACGGAGGCCCGATTGCAACAACTGTTAATCGAACTTGACAACATACATTGGGATATTATTGGGCTGTGTGAAACACGAAGAAAGGGTGAAGAGTTAATCAAACTGGAACCCACTCGACACGTACTCTGCACTCTAGGTACGGAAAATGGCCGATGTGGCGGAATTGGATTCCTCATCAATCGAAAGCTGAAGGACAGTGTAGTAAAATTTGGAAGTACATCTGACCGACTAGCCCAATACGTCATTCAGCCAAATAAAAAGTTTAGGCTTCAAATCGTTCAAGCTTATGCACCAGCTATAAGCCATAGGGATTAGAAAATTAAAGAATTGAATGATGATGTAGTCCAGCTTTTATACAAGGAGAAATATAGATACAAAATCCCGATGGGTGATTTTAATGCCAGAATTGGACCAACAAGGGCAGACGAAAATGCAAATGGCCCATATGGAACTCGTGAGTGAGACACTACAGGTGCCAGATTGGTTGATTTGCTGAAGGACAAGAACTATATATTATAAATTCGTTCTATAAGAAAAATATCAACAGAAAATGGACATGGAAAAGTCCATCTGAGCTCACAAGTGAAATTGACTACATCATGACCAACGATAAAACAATATTTACCAATTGTACTGTCCTTAACAATTTTAATGTGGGAAGTGACCACCGAATGGTACGAGCAAAAGTTAGGATTAACTGTCGAAGGCAATGTTAGAGGTTGTGAGAATATTTTATTCCCAGTTATATGAAGACAATAATACCCACCGAAGAATAAATGCCAGATATTCTAGTGGAGGCAGTAACAAATGCTATAGAATCGATGAAGAACGGCAAGGCTCCAGGAAAGAACAGTGTAACTATCGAAATGCTAAAAGCTAGTGGTAGAATGTTACATAAAACACTGGCAAAATTATACTCAAAATGCCTCAAAGAAAAAAAAGTACCCGACTTATGGAAAAATGTAGAAGTGATCCTTTTACATAAAAAAGGAGCACAGGAAGATTTAAGAAACTACCGTCCAATAAGCCTCCTATCAGTAATGTAGAAAGTTTTCACTAAGATAATTTCTAGAAGGATATTAAAAAAACTAAATGACGCACAACCAAGAGAACAATCAGGATTCAGAAGTTGATTCAGTAGAATGGATCACATCCAGGTTGTACAGCAGGCCGGAAAAGCACAACGAATGCACCATGCCACTGGGCTTGGCTTTTATCGACTTCGAAAAAGCATTTGACTCCATCTCAAAGCATGCAATAATGAATGCACTGCTTAGCCAAGGGGTAGATAAAGCATATGTAAACTTATTAGGATCGATATATGATGGAGCTACAGCCACAATTCACCTTGATGATCTTGAAGTGGGAATTTATGTAGAACGAGGTGTACGGCAGGGTGACGCAATATCGCCTATTCTTTTCTCGGCGGGCCTTGAAGAATTATTCTGTAAACTGGATTGGGACCAGGATGGTGTAAAGATCAATGGTGCAAACTTAAACCATCTTCGATTTGCATATGATATCGTTCTCCTTTCACAAGACCCAGAGGAGCTGCAAAGACGCTTACATGAACTGCAAAGGGCTGATAAACCTGAAAAAGAGTTAGGTTATGCTCAATAACTTCGCTGAGGGCAGAAGAATTTCAGTTTTAGGAAGGGATTTGGAGATTGTGGACAGCTCTATATATCTTGAGCAGAGGATTTCAATAGAGGGGAATAGTGCCTAGGAGGTGGAACGGCATGTTAAATGTGGCTGGCAGGCATTTGGCAGGCTTAACATTGTATTTAAGAGAAGGCTCCCACTTTGCCTGAAAAGAAAAGTCTTCGATCAGTGCGTTCTACCCGTTATGACATACAGAAGTGAAACCTGGACATTCACATCGCAATCAATTCAAAAACTTCGGGTTACACAGAGGGGAATGGAAAGATGTATGCTTGGTATTACAAGACGAGACAGAAAATCCTGCGCATGGATCAGGGAACAAACGAAAATCTGTGACATCATTGGAAGAGTAAAGCAATTGAAATGGAGATGGGCAGGCCATATAGCGAGCCGATGGGATGAGAGATGGACCAAGGTAATCCTGGTGTGGATAACGCTTGATCGCAAATGTCCGCGAAGAAGACCGAAGGCACGATGGATTGATGATATCGTTAAGTATATTGAACCAGAGTGGCAGAGGAAAGCTCAGGACTGTGCAGGTTGGCATCAAAAAAAGACATAGTTACTATTTGCTTGCGATCAATTTGCAAGCCATTTTGTTCATGAATTATTTGGTAAAGGACTATCATAAGAGAGTATGTTGCTGCACTGTTCCAAAAATGCTTCATTTCGTCAAGGACGATGAAATACTGTTTCACCTATTGCTCTGTTTGAACAGCTAAATTGATCAATTTCATCATATCCACCCAATTCTCCAGACTTGAGCCTCTTGACACTCATGGGGGCCAAGAGAGTACAGATCACTCGAAGTGTGTCAAAAGGAGACTAAATTAAAAAACAGATTGGTTGTAGATAAAAAATATTTCATATAAAAAGTATTTCAGTTTTCACTCTAGCCTTGCTATAGTCTATTGCTGACAGTATAAATTAAAATGAAATTGTTAAAGATGGAATTGGTATTTTATATAAAATGACTTGTATAACTTGACTTATATGACTTGTATAACAAATATAAACACGATATCTATGTTCTGATTTACAGCTTTCGGAACAAGTGCCCATATAGCCGGATATGTTGGTAAATTTGTATTAAGAGAAAACTCTTTCCCATTAAAGAAAATAATTGCTCTCAATCCCATGGGACTTCAATGGATTTATGTTTTGGAAGGTGATAGGTTAAGTTCAACTGATGCTTCTCAGGTAACTTCAGAACATGTTCGACTTTTTCCTCCGACTGCTTTTTCCAAAATTTTAAAAAATCTTTATATACAGGATACCAATAGATACCAATAAATAACCAATATATATATATATATATATATATATATATATATATATATATATATATATATATATATATATATATATATATGTATATATATCTAATTTTAATAGATCAATAGTTTTGTTACAATAGGGCTTTAATTAAAATTTTATCGTGGAAATTATTGGTGTTTCCCAAAGTGCTATCGAAAATCCATAAAAAATTCCAAAAGACAAATGACGTAAAGGATCGTCCTAGAAGTGGTAGAAAACGAGCCGCATAAGACCAATAGATATCGATGATAGCTCAACGAAATCGTCTGGAATCTACAAGTGGTATATATAGGGAGCTTGTTAGGCTTGAAGGAATAAATGTTTTGATGACAAACGTTAACACGAAGACTAAAAGCGGTAAATTTGAATTGCAGAAGTCCTTTACCTGTTCCCAAACTAAACCTTCAATAAAAAAAAATAAGATTGTAATGGACTCGAGAAATAGTGGATCATAGTCCTAATTGGAATAACGTGAAATTCTCCTGTAAGACGAGAATTGGCTTGGTTTATGATTCACCAAAAACATTAGTTTGGAGAGTCACAGGTCAAAAAGCCCGACTAGAAACAGTTCAGCCACGTATCCCATTTGAAGGTGGGAGCGTGATGTTTTAGGATGGTATACCTCACTAGTACTAGAGAGAAGAGTCACTGGTGCTGTGTACTTCGAGGAAGTTTTAAATCCTGCTGAACGCATGTTCCGAGATGCAGTGAGCGACGGATTTGTTTTCATGGTTTTCAGCGCAGTTCCTAATCGAACAATAGCAGTACAAAATTTTCTTTAAGGGGGAAGAATAACCAAGTTGGGGTAGCCAGCAAATTTTCCTGACATAAATATCGTGGAATATGAGTGGGATATTCAGAAAATACGCATCAAGAAACGAAATAATCTCCCCCTTGCCCTGCGAGAACTAAAAGATGCTGCTCGTGAAGAATGGGAGAGGATTCCACATGCCCAAACTGATCATTTAATCGACAGCATACCAAAATCAATTTTTGCTATATTGGTCATTTGGTGGCCATTGGTTTTATTTGGTATCAGTAAGAGTTGATGGTATAAGACGTTTGCGTAAACGAAAATTCAACTATTTCATTTTTTATAAAAATACGGTATATTGTAGAATTGTTCTGAAGATGGTTTATTATTAAATTGAAACGTTATACAAAGCAATAAAAAAATTATAATTTATTAACTGACCCAACATCCCAATAAATAAATAAATAAATAAATATATATATATATATATATATATATATATATATATATATATATATATATATATATATATATATATATATATATATATATATATATATATGGAAGGAATCTGTGATAACTATTAGTATACACGTTTCCGTATTCTGGTTGGTGATGTGTTTGTCGATGCCAGTTCAGGTCAATATGCAGGACGTAAGATATCGTGAACAATTATCAGGCATTTTTTGTGTTTAAACGTTGGAAAATACGGAACATTTTTAATAGACTGTTACACTTGCACTTGAAGAGGCAAGACAAATGAGATAGCAAATTAACATATAAAATATGAAATACATATATGCCGGAGTATGTACTGGAAGATTACGCTCCCTTCTAACCATTGACACACATACAATATTGAGTCCATGAATGGGGCTTATCTTGGTTTTTTAAGTTATGGTACACACAGCAACGATACCAATGCATAAATAAAGAGAATATCTAGCGAACAAAACCTACTTCCGACTACTCAAGCGTTTAAAATTGTTTGTTGTGTCAAAAACCAGCAAAGGTAAACTACATAAGATACTGATTTGACCTGTACTGTTATGCTTCGTTACACTACCCAAGTGTGCTGCTTGTCACATTCGAGACAGAGGTGCTCAGACACACTTGCGGAGGAATTTAAGAGAAAGAGAAATGGCGTAGACGTTACAACTTTCAGCTATATAGAGAATATCAGGACACCAATATAGTTATCTTTACCAAAATGAGATTGATGAGATAGGTCATGTTGCAAAATTGAGTTAGGGTAACCCCACTAAGTAAATAAAAGTTTCAGCACGCAAAAGACTCAAAGGAAGACCTAAAACACGCGTTACGAACCAAATATTAGGTGACATAAAGACAATTAAAATAGCTAATTGGATCAAGACCCTTTAAATGTTGGAGAATCACATATGTTGATGATGTTGAAAATGGATGATTTTTGAACCTTCTTGAATATTGCCAATATTTTAGTATTTCAGTATAGCACGAAATAAAGTGAGGGTGGGTGCGAAAGACCGCGCCACACTTACATTATTCTTATCTCTAGCGATTTTCTTGTTATTAGTCCTTGCTTGATCTTTTATTGTCTGTCGGCCTTCCTTATTATTTTTCTACCAGTAAAATTTACTGTTAGTGATTTACTGTTATTCTCAAATACTATTTTAATTATTTCAGAGGTTTTCATAGCACTCTTACCACGGTTCAAACAATATTTAGCTCAAGTCCAACATCCTTAAAACTATAATAAGCAAAAATGCTCTTGATCACTATTTGTCTCTCGTTAATAGAATTTCATACTGATAATTTTCATTGACAGCTGACAGATTAAACATCAACCCCATAAGTATTTGACTCTATTCTACAAATCTAAGCCAATATAGACTAGTAGAAGGGGATGTCTTGTATTAAATATCAAAAATGCTACGGAAGTAGGAGCTATGTGTCCATAACCCTTTCATCCACTCTAATATTTGAATTTTTACTATCACATGGCCCTTAGCGAGGGCATGACACCTAAATCATAACCTTAAAAATACACCGTCTTAATAGTTGTTTGATAGTTTTTGAGTTAGACTATTATTAAACAAAAACTTCAAAAAGCGTGCTGCACAAATTTGTACGGAAACAGATAAGAGTGATATTTCTAATTTGGGGAATGTTGTTGCTTCTAAAAACATCTGCTCGGGATGCTTATGTACAGAAACGTGCAGATTAAAATGCAGTGCTAAATTTAGCTAAGAAAAACGAAGGTTAATACTTAATAATTTATATAGCCTTGATATAAATTCAAAATATATATTATTATTTAGAAGTATCACTCCAGTGGAAGTTGCACGCCAGCGTAAAAACGCTTTTAAACATAAATCCATTCTTTCAATATTTCCCCATTTTGGAGAATCAACAAATTTATGTAAGTAAAAAAATATTTTGTGCTCTGTACCAAATTAGTCGTAAAATAAGTGGACATCATTAAAGGTAAACTATAGTCTGGACAATCAGTTGCATCTCAATGTGCACGTGGGCGACATATGACAAGGCCACATAAGATGCTGTGGAGCAGACTATTATAGATCATATTAATCAATTTCCCACCGAAGAGTTCCAGAAACAATAATCCACATAAAAGGTATTTGGCCCCAATTAACTTATTCAAAAATTTTCTCGACCAAGTTCAATTTGTCATTTACTCATCCGAAGAGTGATACCTGCAGCAAATGTGATTCTGGGAAATTAAATATGATACACGAAGAGAATGCCACATGATCGCGACTGAAGGGTACCAAAGTATAATGCAAACGTGGACTGAAGATATAGCCGGTAGGGGTGGTGCAGAAGTTGTAAGCTGTTTAAGGAATTTCGCACAAACTTGATGATATTGAAAGGTACCTTTGAGGTGATTGATCACAAATTTCCGGAGGTACATACGTATTTGGACTCAGATATAGATTGTGGGTGTATAGAAAAAATTCTAAGTACCATACTTACCCCGAAACAATATATAGACGTATCATTAAAACAGCATGCACAAAAAAGTCGACGGTTAACGATATGGAACAATACTTTCCTGATGTGGATAGCTTACAAACTAAAATGGGATAGGTGAATAAAAAAAAACCTACTGAATAAAAAAGCTCCATTTGCAGATGTCATAAAATGGATACGTACTGAAGAATTTGGTAGTTACCTATAAAATGAAACATACGATGAATACAGTTCTTTCAAAAATGTTTCCTTATTTCAAAATAAACCATCAAAAAATTATATGCCTCCGTCAGATGTTGAATTTACTAAACTATGTTCTATTTATATGAAAACCATACCTAACGAAGCGTGTAAAAATCATGAACCGTGAAGTGTACTAAGCCTTACATTAATAATTGAAAAAGTTGACTGAAAGGAATGTGTACATTCAAATTCAAATTTCATTTCATTCAAATTTATCGGTTTAGGCTAAAGATATTCTGTTAGCATATTCTTATACCGTTCCTCATAAACAGTAACATGATTGCCACCATGGTGACAACTGCCATCACGTATCTCTGAGTGACATTGCAACTCAAACTGTGTTGTCAATGTTAATTTTCAAAGTTCTGATACTCTTATTGAAAATCCTGTTATGTTGTCATTAGAATGGCCAAGAGAGAATAAGTTACTTAATAGAACCCTGCCATTCAGACTTCAACTTAACCCATTGATATAACTTCAATTCTTCTATTGGAACCTTTGGTGTGAAACACTAAACTTAAAGAGATTTACCACTAAACACCAAAACACTTTTGTGAACTGCTCGACGCACGTTTCGCTAACCATGTTAGCATCATCAGGAGATTATTTAATCTAATTCTAAAACTAAACTGTGTTCTATTTATATGAAAACCATACCTAACGAAGCGTGTAAAAATCATGAACCGTGAAGTGTACTAAGCCGTAAATTAATAATTGAAAAAGTTGACTGAAAGGAATCGGTCCTTTATCTCGGTTCATGATTTTCTTACATTTTTCTATTTGAATGCTTTCATATGCATCCAGAGCCCTATTATTATTAACACTTTTAATTAGTCTTAAATTACTAATATCTGTACTGTGGTCATGTTCGATTGCATGTTGGGCAACACAAGATTTTTCATTTCTCCCATATCTAATGTGAGCAATATGTTCTTTATATCTTGTCAATATGGATCTTTTTGTTTGCCCAATATACCTTCGATCACAGTCTTGACAACTAAATTCGTAAATCCCCGACTTTTCATGCTGCTCTAATTTATCCTTTGGATTACCCAGAACTTCTCTTAATTTATTATATGATTTGTACACAACCTTGATATCCACTTTTTTCTAGTGGTCTTGTCAACTGGGCATCAAATGGTATTACCATGAATTTCTTTGTGTTCTGATCCTTTTGAAAAGTCGAAGATTCTTTCAATACTTTTCTGAACTTATGTTTTCTAATTAGTTTATCTACAATGTTCTTATAATAACCATTCACTTCAGATACCTCCCCAATTAATTTTAATTGTTTGTTATAATTATCTTTATTTAAATGAAAATTAATTAATCTATTTATCATAAAAATTTAAACTAGCCATCTTATTTTGGAACATAGTTTAGTTTTAGAATTAGATAAAATCATCTCCTGATGATGCTAACATGGTTAGCGAAACGTGCGTCGAGCAGTTCAAAAAAGTGTTTTGGTGTTTAGTGGTAAATCTCTTCAAGTTTAGTGTTTCACACCAAACGTTCCAATAGAAGAATTGATTTTTTCCTATGTTAAAAAGTCTTATTAAAGTACTTGACTTTATTTGCATATTTATAAGAAGGATTTATGTAAATTTAGATAATATCTGTATATTCTTGAAAATAATTCAGAAACTAATCCTATTAATTAAATAAACCAAATTTTAAAATTATCTTCAGTTAAAAAATGCCAATTTATTTTACTAAAATCTAATTATCTCATTTGCATATTTTTGTAACTTAACCCCTTCTTCCACTTGCCCCTTCAAATATAACTGTAACACATGTTAGTCGTCCTGTATGTATATAATGCTTCCTGCTTTATAAGCTTTCATATTCATTGTATATTTCCTGCTCTAATATATTTTATTCTGTAGGTATTGGTAATTCACACCGAAACTTCGTTATACGGATATCCTACTGAATTAGGTACTATAGATGTTTTTGTAAATATACCAAAAGAAGGCCAACCTAATTGTTCAGGACATGAAAGTACATAACTTGCTAATAATCTAAAAATAACATAATTGTGAATATATTTTTATAGGATTGGTATGCTCACACACAGAAGTCATAAACATATTCTTGGAATCGATTCACAATTCGTCGTTCACACCTCTCAGCTATGACGGAGAAACACTACACGGTTTTCCCTTAAATATTGAGCTGCTGATACAGGGATCTTTCAATCTGAAAACAATACAGGAAACAGATATTCGTAATTTATGTTTTATATTTAAATGTGTATTAGTTGTGTTAACGCGTAATCATTTATTTTAGTTTCAAAACCGATTGATCCAGCGGATTATAAGGACACGAATATTATTACTGTAAATGAGACAGTCATTCACTTGTGGGCAGAGCAAAATAGAGATGGGGAAATATATATTGTTATTACTGCTCGAGAAGAGGAAGACTATAAATGGTTAGCAACACTCATTTGAAATGTTTCCATATTGTGTGCCTGTGTGTTTTACTATGTGTTAAACTGAATGTATGACTGATTAAAGCTATGATGATTAAAGCACTGATTCAAAATAAATTTCACTTTTTAGGATTGATAAATTCAACTATATATTATCTCAGTCACATTCATCACAATATATCCTGGCTGTAGATTGGTCGCCCCATAAACATGATACGTACAGAGAGACTGTTCCGTTTGCAAGATTCGTCGCCTCTTTAGTTGGAAAATGGTTAAATCGTGTACATGATTACGTAGACCAAATTACATTGATAGGTAAATGATTATTTTGAATTAATTACACTGGTCAACAAATTACCAACTTTTGTAAGCTCACGAAATAACTTAAACCAGTGGCGACTCGTGGGTTTTTAAAGTGAAGGGTTCCTTTTCGTGCTAATAAAACCCTATACAGGAGATGAACCAAGAAAACATTTTTTTTATTGTTACTACTTACAAGAACATCGGAGGGTGGGTCGAAAACATTCGAAAAAGTCAATGAGAAGTTCGAAAAATTCATCAAAGTTTTATGACTTCAAACGCGAGACGAACGAAATACGCGACGCGAGGTATATCAAACGCACGGTACCCGTCAAATCAGCGTTTAAAACTAATTATCGATACGTTCGGTTGCAATGATTCTACGTCCAAATTGCATGTTGGTTACATGTTACAAAACATGTAACACCAACGGGAGATAAGGTAACATGGCGTATGGTCGGTGGAGGTAAACGTTCGACCAACGATGTAAAAATTGTGACGAGGGGATAGAATTTTTATCCGCCTTATTTGGTGTGATGGATCGACAGACTTTTGGAGATATTAATTTTGTATAATATCTTAAAAAGGGTTAAACAAACTGAACGGAAATCAAATATGGTGTTTTGCTTTGCTCATAAATGTTGGAAAGGCGGCGACCCCCTCACGAGCCTCTACTAATTTAAACTAATTTTTAGGAAGCATTAAGAATATTCACAATGATACTAATTTCATAATCTGGCTAATATATCAATAACAAGATTCATAACCTAGTTAAGGATCTATTTAGATTAATAAATTTTATTAATTTTAAAAATGTACAGTTGAAATGCTTCTTTTTTTATTATTAATAACTACAGTTTCTCTTTTTAATGTCCAATAATAATGTGCCAGCCTGGCAGATTCCACCTTCCTTGATAGCGTCATTCCATACCCAATATATCTCGGTGCAAGCGCTCACCGAGTTCATCGCTGAAGTCTCCCATATTTTGAGGTTAAAAATTTAAATTTTGGTCAAAAATGTGCATTTTTAGGCACATTTTACAGCAAATAGCGTGCAAGAGTTGAATCATATCTTTTGATGAATTTCGAAGCCTTATTTTCTATTTTATTTAATTTAATCTTTAAGGTATCGTCCTTAATTAACTCTCGTATTAGAGGTCCTATAAAAATCTCTTCTTTTAATGTAGCCTCTGTAATTTTTGGGAACTTTTCTTTATGATATTGAAAAGCGTCACATTCGCGGTTAAGAGATTTTGTAAAGTTTTTTATTATTCTTAATTTTAGATACAAAAGGGGCATAATAATATATTGTTGTTACATTAGCGGTGAGTGAAACTTTTCCTAGGTGGCCGTATGTCCAGGACAGGTCGGGACTATTCCAAAGTCGGGACAATTTAGTGTAACTATGTTGCATACTCAAAATTACAGCAATAATTTTAAAATATGCACAGATCTTTCAAGAATATCTCCCATATTTTATATTTTCAAGTAAAAACTTCACCTTGCCATAGGTTTCTTTCATGGAAACGGTATGGCTCACGGGAACGATTTTTACTACCGTTGTATAACAGTACTGCTTTTAGACGAATCTATGAATAATTTTTTTCGTAGTAAAATTACCACACACATAAAAATTGTTTAGATGACATTCGCAAATACGAGGTATTATAATGACGGCAATATTATGATTTAAATACAGAAATACTTTGAAATAAATCAATATAAATGAAGAGAGAAAAATGTAAAACCATAAATAGGTTAAAAATACTCTTAATATAGTACTTCAATTATTTTTTGGTAAAAGACATAAAAATCTGTGGGTTCAAGAATGTTTTATTAATTTGTTGTTATATATCACAATGCCACACTCGCGAGAGATAACAATAACATGTAAAATTCAAAAATATAATATAATGTTGCAACCTGCATGACTCTATAAAGTCGAGTTAAGCCAGCTGTAAAACTTATATTGTTGATGACTATTTACCGCGTACTTCTTGATAATGCAACTCATGATCGCTGAGCAAAAATCTTGTTGACTAGTGTCATTAATTAAGTCTTTATAATATATATATATATATATATATATATATATATATATATATATATATATATATATATATATATATATATATATATATATGTAATGATAGTTTCTCGCGTACACCGTGTTAAATGAATGTCAACCGGTGGTGGACGGTTTCCAACCAGCAGCATTTGTCGAAAACACCATCGAATAAACACTTTGAAAATGAAGGATGAGATTCCATCGAAACGTCAGCGAAACCGTCCATCAGTGGACATTCAGCTAACACGGGAGACCCGAGAAACTATCATTACATTTCACACCCGTGAAAACACTCGTCAAAACATGTTTTGATGTATGTATTGACGAATGTATTGGGAACATGTATTGGGTTTTTTCCGGGAGTACATCCGGTTGTCGAGTTGGTCCCGTTGTTGTTCCGTTGGTCCGTTGTTCCTTTGATGTATGGCAGTATTACGTTGAATGTCTCTTCGGCTTGTTTTGTCGTTTTTTGTGTTTGGTGTTGTTGTATTGCACGGTTGATTGTCTTTTTTTAGTAGCCGTTTTGTTTTAGAGTGTTCGTTATGTTGTTGAATTCTGCCTGCTGTGCACCGTTATCCGTAAGGCGGATGGATCTTGAGATTAGGGTGTTTGCTACTGCCTGGATTTGATTGGGGTGGTGGTGTGACTGTGCGTTGAGGTATCTGTTTGTGTGTGTTGCTTTTCTGCACAACACAAACAGATATCTCAACGCACAGTCACACCAACAACCCTTGTCAAATCCAGGCAGTAGCAAACACCCTACTCTCAAGATCCATCCGTCTTACGGACAATGATGCATAGCAGGCAGAACTCAACAACATAACGAACACTCTAAAACAAAACGGCTACTAAAAAAAAGACAATCAACCGTACCATACAACAACACCAGACACAAAAAATGATAGAACAACAGTATCGGAATACTTTTAAGAAAGCACAAAATAAGGACAGCATACAAATCTCACCGAACAAAAGGCGCATCCTTGAGAAACCCGAAAGACACGGTCAGACTAGAAAATCAAGGAGTTTACCGCATCCCATGCTCAGGCTGTAACAAAATCTACAACAAACAAACCGAAAAATATCTGCCAGAATCGATCAACGCCAAACAAGCATACGGAATAAGCAAACAACATCGCCATTATTCTAATATCAACTAGAAACAGGCCACAAATTTAACTTTGATGAGATAGCCAACATAAACCATTTTCGGACACGCCTGATCAGAGAAGCTATAGAGATCGAAAAGCAAGGAAGTCTAAACAAGAGGGACGACGCTCTACACTTGCCGCCAAACGTGGAAAAGCCTTTTTAGACCAGCAGACCCGGACAGCACGACATCCAGAGCACGACTGGAAACAAAGACGTCGCAAGCGCCTCAGGGGGCGGAACTAGCGCCAGTGCTAGCCAATCGCTACCGACTAAGACCCCAGAAGACATAAATATAACACAGCACACCGATCACTCTCAGACAGTCACGAACCTACCTCGCGACAGTAGGCACCGAAGATGCCAAATAATATTTTGGCAAGCTCCCGACAGGGACCAACTCGACAACCGGGTGTACTCCCGGAAAAATCCCAATACATACATACACACACACAGACACATATATATATATATATATATATATATATATATATATATATATATATATATATATATATATATATATATATATATATATATATATCACATTTTAGGTTTTGAGACAAGTGCCCACGTAGCTGGTTTGGTTGGAAAATACGTTCAAGAACATTATGGCTTCCAAATTAAAAAAATTGTCGGTCTAAATCCAGCTGGACAAGAATGGGTTTACTTACCAGAATCAGAAAGACTGAGTCCGAGTGACGCTAAACAGGTATTATCGATAAAACTAATATTCTAAAATTAATATTCTTATGGTCTAATTTGAACGTATCTTCTCGGGCGCGGGAGTTGGAATAGCGTATTAATTGTGTCTGGTAGACATTTGCTAAGCTTAACATAGTGTTTAAGAGCAAACTCCCTCTTTGCCTAAAGAAAAAAGTCTTTGATCAATGCCCCTTACCCGTTATAACATACGAAAGTAAAACCTGGACAAGGAAGGAAAGAGACATCTGAACATAAATCAGAGAGCAAATGAAAGTTTGTGAAGAGTAAAGTTTGGAAGAGTAAAGGAAATTAAATGCAGCTATGAAGTCGATAAAGTGAGGCGATGTAACGCTAAATTAATTCTTGAGTAGATACCACTTGATCACAAAGGCCCACGGATAAAACCGAAAATAGCCTATTGGACGATGGACTGACGACATCATCAAGTTTATTGAATCAGAATAGGCGAAGAAAGCTCAAGTCTACATGAGTTGGACACCTGCCGAAATGGCCTTCTTCCTGTAGTGGACGGACAATGGCTGAGTGATATTGAAATATACCATGTGTGTCGGTAATTACACTTTCCGGTTTTTGTAACAGATTTCACTAGCCATAAGTATGCAATGTTATGATTTGATACATATGTCATTTTATTCTACTGATATTAACCTCAAAACTACACAGGTTGCGTTCCGCCAAAATAACAGCATTATAAATTTATAATTTTTTGAAAATGTCGAGTTTTGTGCCTGAAAACGTGAATTTCCGGCACGCATTACTTTTCTTGTTTGATCAAAAGAAAAATGCCACTAAAAGTCATCGTTTGCTGGTAGAGACTTACGGTGAGCATGCTCCAACCATAAGAGCATTGAAACGTGGTTTCGACAATTCAAATGTGGTGATTTCAACGTTCAAGACCAAAAACGTTCTAGTAGGCCGAAAACGTTTGAAGATGCGGAATTGCAGGAGTTATTGGATAAAGACCCAACACAAACTCAAAAACAATTGACAGAAGAGTTGAATGTGAGCCGAGTCGCAATTTGTGAACGATTACGAGCGATGGGAAAGATCCAAAAGATGGGAAGATGGGTACCACGTGAATTAAATGACAGGCAATTAGAAAACCGTCAGTGAAATACTGTTTCGAAGATATAAAAGGAAGTCATTTCTGCATTGAATAGTAACGGGTGATGAAAAATGGATTTATTTCAAAAATCACATCATCTGGCGAATCCATCCAATATCAACTGGCGAATCCAATCATCGACTGCAAAGCCAAATCGCTTTGATCGCAAGACAATGCTCTGTGTTTGGTCGGACCAGGTTGGTGTCGTATATTTTGAACTATTCAGACCTGGAGAAACAGTTAATACTGATCGCCACCGACAACAAATGATCAATTTGAACTGTGCATTAATCGAAAAACGTCCACGATACGCTCAAAGATATGATAAGTCAGTCAAAGAAGTGTTGAAATCACTTGGATGGGAAGTTTTATTGTACCCGCCGTACTCTCCGTACCCGCCGTACCTCGCTCCATCCGAATACCACCTTTTCGCATCGACGCGGCATGCGCTTGCATAGCAGCACTTCGCCGATTTCGAAGAAGTTAAAAAATGATTCGATGAATAGTTTAGCTCAGAGGAGAAAGTGTTCTTTTGGAATGGCATCCATAAATTGCCTAAGAGGTGGGCAAGAATGCATAGAATCAAATGACCAATACTTTGAATAAATACATTTTAACTATCCGGATAACTTTAGCGGAAAAGACCAGAAACGAATCAACCGACACACCTGGTATATAGTATCCAAGGGTAACTTTTACTAAACATAAAATGCATCGATTGCATTGAAACCATCCGACAACCAAGCAGGACGCACAGATTCAAAAGTTACTTTAAGGTATCATTTTCGTAACTTTGAAAATAATTTTTCAAGGACAATTATTTATTTAACCTGGAAGTTAATGGATGATACATAAATTCAGTTCATGAGCTGGTATCTTTTGTGCTGCTATCTTTTATCTCATCGGCAAAAATTAACTTTTCATATATAAGGTGTGACAATTAAATAACGAGACAGATGCTGTAAAACATTTTATTTTGATTTCAGACATATTTATTATCACTTTCAATATACACCCCTCCTCTATCCTTTCAACGCTCCATGCGAATCTCCATTGTTCGAAACAGTGTTGGAAGTTTTCTTCTGTCAGTTCCTTCAGAACGGGTGCCGCTTTTTCTTTCATAGCTTCAACGAACTCAAACTTTGGTCTAACACAGGAATTCTCTACTTAGCTAGAAACCCATTGGCAGACAATGCAGAATTAGCAGGCGCATTGTCTTGGTGGAGAAACCATGACCGGCCCTAATGCGAAAGAAAACCACATTTATACAGATTTGTTTACAGAAGCAAGAGGTAGTGTATTCGAAAAAGGCTTCACTCTAATCAGGTGTTGGTCGCTGGAGTTTGTCGCATTTGTAGGTATCCTGTAGCAGCGTCAGTCTCGTTATTTATAGCCATATCTCGCACATCATTTTGCTGCACATAGAAAAAAACAAAAAAAACCAAGAAAAATAATATCAATATCGTTGACGCAGCTGTATTACTGTGGAAGAGAATTCGTTTCATTTCAAATTTAGAAACCTAGACTGCAATTTGAGATATCATATGGGGATCATTAAACCAATATTCTATAACAATCTTTTTAACTAAAAATATTTTGAAGAAAGCAGTAACTTTTTTCACAGGTGTTGGTTATTCACACAGAAACAACCGATTATGGATATCCTTATCCACTAGGTACTGTAGATTTGTTCATTAACAATCCTGAAGTGGGCCAACCTTGGTGTTTCGATCATTATAGTAAGTACTTCAGATTTTAACTAACAAACTTCTAATACAGTTGTAATCTACAATATAATTTCCATCGATATTAACAAACTTTCTACGACCTTTTTCTTTGTAAGATAAGGGCGAATAAAATATTTTTAGTTTTGAACGAATGCTTTTTTGATAGCTGTCACAGTGGGGATTTTTTTTCCACGATGAAAATGTTCCAGAGATTCAAAAATATAGTAATCTGAAGCTGTGCAGAATAAGGGGAATGCGGTGGGTGATGAACTACTTTTCCGGCACTATTTTGGCCCTATGAGATCTTGTATTATCATGCTAAAGATTAATCAATCTTGGACGTGTTTGAATCAAAGCCACATTTAATCTTTCAAACTGAGAGCAATAATATTAATTTTTTAGAGTCAATCTTTTTGTATGATCCAACTGTACTGACACTCACATTTTTATGGTGAATATGTTAGTTTGAGTCAGGGTTTTCACATCTTCTTTGAGAAAGGGCTACATGATTTCGTTGCCAAAGGAATAGCATATCTTCCTAATGATTTATGTTTAATTTATTATAATGTTTTGGAAAAATTTCCTCTCGTTCAATTATCTCCAATATTTTGGCTCTATTTGGGCAATGATGGCTTGAAAGTTTATCTTGAGTTCACAAATTATTGGATTATTGGCACAGAGTCTAATACAATCCTGTTTAAGTCGCTCCAAATGAAAAACTTCCATTTCCAAAAGTTTAACCACCTGTAAAGTAGTACTATCTTATTCAATACAGATATTGGTGGTGGCTGTAATTTTTATCTTAGACCTGTTGTTGTCGTTTATAAATATTGCGATTTAACCCAACTTACCTTCGTTCAAAAGTTAATTGTAACCAAGATGCAGGATGTCAAAGTTATATAGTATAGTATATATATATATATATAGTATCTTTCTTGAACGAAATTCGGTAGTGGGGGATTTTTTAAGATAAGACAATTAAATTTCTCGAAAATTCTTATGTAAATTATAGAGGGCGCTGCCTGCGACACTTTTCTTCGTTTGAAAGGTCACAACTTTTTTGCAACTTAGTGTAGTCATGGTTTTAATTAATAAAATATTATTTTATCCGCCTCTTTTACGTAAAAAAGGTATACCTTGTACATGTCGCTCCGAAATTGTTCATTGCACCGTTTTAAATTGCGCTTTTTAACATAACATTTGTGTTTGCTTTACCTTTTTTTTGTCTTAGTTCTAGAGGAATGTTATCTACATATACATATTCGGGTGAGTTTGAAGAAATTTAAGATATAGTTCGCCGTTTAAATTAGGTTGTAATTCGAATGGACCATTAGGTTATTACATAATCACCATAATCATTACAGAATCACCAATAAGATCACATCAAATGTTAATCTTAAACCATATAATATAAATATAGCATAAATACCCAATAGTAACACTAAACAACTATTCACAAAATTAAAACCACAAACACCCAAAATGGAACAAACAAATTTAATTTACAAAATTGATTGCTTAAATTGCCCAAGCTAATATATTGGCCAAACTAAACAATATTTAAAAAACAGAATCAATGAACATAAAAAAAAGCATTAGAAACCTAGAACCAAACATAACTGCCCTTTCAAAACCTACTATGGATAATGAATACAACTTTAATTTACGACATAAAAATTCTAGATTTTGAAAAACAATATAAAAAAAGAAATATAGTCAAAAATATATGTCATTTAAAAATTTTTTAAAAAGTGTCACATAGTTAAAAAAAATTAAAAATGAATTGTTTAACTAGATATTGGTAGGTTTTTAAATGTAAATTTCTGTTTTTTATAAAAATAATGTTTATTATAGAAATGCTCTGAGGATGGTTCGTCATTAAACCGAAACGCCAGTAAAACAATTAAATTAAAATTCAGTAACTGACCAAGAAATACAAAAATAATCAAATGTTAATTTTAAATTCGTGTGGAAAATGGCGTTCGGATACTAATAAGTATGGATTTTCTAAATCTCACGCATGTTTTTTCTAAAATTCAATACACGTCTACATGTAAACGTTGCTTCATCTGTAAACAATATATTTTTTTAAAAACATGGGGTCGACATTTTGCTGAATACGACAGAAACGGACAAATTCCAGTCTGGCTGGCATATCAGCTTCCAATAGATTATGTACAGTTGTGAAGTGAAACGGATACAGTCCTTCCTCGTGAACAATATTGCAAACAGTGGACTTGCCTACCCCAACTCCCGGAGTAATGCGTCTTGTGCTTACTTCAGGGTTTTCGGTAACGCGAACCACAATTGCTTTCTGGTCGGTGGTTAGTTTTCGGACGACCTGCAGAATCTCGTTTCGGATGAAAAGAACCTGTTTCACCCAGATTGTCGTAGAGATCTTTGGAAATCTTAAAATCCAGCTATCTTCGTCATGGATACGTTTCCAAATATCTTCGATGAAGCCGGCGTCGATCAAAATTTTCCTGCGCTTATATGCCAATTATATATTGCATCTCGCCATTAAAAAACCATTTATGTCTGGGTATTTTATTGTTGACTTATACGAAAGTCTTTCAAAAACTATTTTACAATAGTGTATTAAAATTACTATCACAAACATGGTTCTCGATCATCTCAACCTAGGCTGGTCGGGTTTACAATGCCAATATGAGAAAGCAGTTCAGCTCATTCAGCTTAGTAGCTTACGAACAATGTGGCAAGTTTGTAAGGTAATCGATTTTGAAACACCAAAAATTTCTAGGCTGTTGGAAAAGATTTTGCCTACTAGGCCTTCGGCGGATATAACAAAAGGTAACACCTCCACTTTCTGGAGTTTCCATTGATTTTTCAGATCAAATGAAAGATTTTCATGCTTCGTGACCTTTTCTCTCTCCAACCGACCAAAGCTCTCCTCTGCTTTTTGTGAATTAGAACAATATCCGGCCTATTATAGTCAACCGTCCGATCTGTTGTAATTGACTTATCCCAGTACAGAATTGTTGAGACAAAGATTCTTGATATTCACAAGCCCTCTGCCTCCCAACTTTCTTGGAATATATAGCCTTTTTGTAGACGAATTGGGATGTAAACATCGAAACTTTGTCAATGTTCTTCGTGTCAATCTATCCAGTTCATTAATATCTGCTTCAGACCACTTAACAATACCAAAAGACTATTTTAGAGTTGGCACCGCCCAGTCATTAATAGCTTTAATAAGGTTTCCACCATTCAGTTTGGTGTTTAGGAGTTTTGTTATTCGTTTTTGCTTCAAACTGGAAAAATTCTTCTTTAATAGCCTATGATCAAATTTATAGTTTTAAAGCATTCCTAATTCCTTCTTTTGTTGTTCCTTTTTGTAAGCTGACACTGGAGCATTTCTCGAGTCCGACTGACATTTTGATATCCCTACTAAATATTTCGACTGTTTTTATTAATGAATTTAGTTTCTTTCTTGTTGCTCCATAGAGTTTTAAGTCGTCCATATATAGCAAATGAGATAGTTTTCTGAAATTTCTCATATCAAGTTTGTAGCCTCGTGTCAAGTTTGAGGACATCGGATTCAACGCTAGACAAAACCAAATAGGGGAAAAGGAATCTCCCTGAAACATTCCTCTCTCGATATTTGTTGTTCCAATGTACTGTTGGTGGACAAATAAATTACTCTTTCATTTAGTAATGAGATACCTTAAAGAGTTAGTAGTTTAGTTAAAGAGTAGACAAATTTTGTAGATGTTCAAAACGTCTAATAACCAATCGAAAAGCTTTCTTGTAATCTATATAGCATATATTCAAGTTACGCTTTTTTTCCGCGCTTGCGCAAGAACTACAGCATCAAGCGTCAGTTGCTCCTTGCATCCTATACTTGCCCTAATACACCCTTTCTGCTCATTTTCAAATATGTTATTATAGTCACAGTGTTGATAAATTTTTCCATTGAACAGGGCTGTGAATAATTTATACAACACTGATAAACATGTTATCGGTCTATAGTTACTGGGTTGGTTAGCATCACTCTTTTTATATAACAAATATGTATTTCCCTCCATCAGAAAGCCGGGGAAAGTATCAGGATTCACCATTATTTCTTTAAATGTATCAGCAAGTACCTGGTAAACAGCTGTGAAGTTTTTGATCCAGAAGTTGTGTAGTCCATCTGGCCTAGGCGTCTTCCAGTTTTGAGTTTTCTTGATGGCAGTGCAGATGTCAATCGCTTCAAGACCGTTGAATTCCATTTGAGGAAGTGCATCAGTCTGTTTTCGAATTGTTGCAATCCAGGGGGCCATTATTTGACTGGTTACGCTGAGCTTCTAGTTCTCTATAAAAAACTTCTTCTGGCTATATTGAAACATTGCATTTTGGTGTTACCGTTTTTCTATCTTATTGTATCTGGCTAGTCTGGCTTCCTTCGTTTTAACCTTCTGTCTAAATATTTCTAATAATTTAGAAGGTAATAATTTTAAAAGGTCTAATAATTTTTCGCGAAAGTTTGAATCTTGTCCAGAAATCCAATGCCAGATTTTTTAGCAATTATTTTCGTTTCTTTTCGTCACTTTATTAGATGTATTTCCAGTAAGATACTCAGAAATAATGTCAACCTTTGCCCGAAAATCATTGATATCAGTTTCCAGGCGCTTTTTCCAGGCATCTTTTTGGATATTACGCCTTGTCGCATTGAGGGTGTAAGTTTTTTGACCTGAAACCTCGATTACAGTTACTGCTGCATAATGCATCGCAAGATGCATGTCGCTAAGATTCACTATCCCCGATAAATGCGATTCCAAAACTTTATTGACCTGGATTATAGCAAAGCGGGATTTTGCAATGTTACGCAGTTTCGATATTTTTGGCCTATTTAGTGGATTTGAGCTAGTAGAATGGGCCAATAGACTGTACATTTTTTTTCGTATGTTAGAAAAGTTTCCATTCATGACCATTCTATTCATAAATTTATTATTCTGCTCATCCTTACTGTAGAATCTCACCTCATGCTGGCCGATATTCCAATGCCAAGATGAAAAAGCAATTCAGCTCCTCTCCCCCTAGCATAATATCTTACGAACAATGTGACACGTCTGCAAGAGCACGGCACGCTGTCCCACTATGGCAATCGATGTCGAGATACCGAGGCTCTCGAGGTTCTTTGAAAATCTCTTACTTATCAGGCCTTCGGCGGATATAACGAAGGGCAATACATCTACCTTACTCAATTTCCACTAGTTGTTCAAGTCGTATGCCAGATTTTCACACTTTGTGGATTTTTCTATCTCAGTTTTTCTAATGTTGTGAGATAGTGGCACTGCGATGCCAATTATAAAAGCCCTCTCCTCCTTTTTGTTGATTAGAACAATATCCGGCCTATTATAATCAACCGTTCGATCAGTAGTGATTGGTCTGTCCCAATAAAGAATGGTATCGGATGATTCAAGTACAAGAGAAGGCGAGTACTTATAATATGAAGGATGTGCGCTTTCTAATAGCGAGTATTTTTTTGCAATTTGTTGATGTATAATTTTTGCCAGCTGATTATGGCGTCCTAAATAAGCATTAGGAGCAAGGGCCGGGCAACCGCCAATAAGGTGCTCAATTGTTTCCCCCAAAGTACCGCATTTCCTGCACTTATCGACTACGTCCAAATGCAGTATATGCTTTTCATAGTTTTTTGTTCTTGTTACCCTATCTTGATTAGATATCGCGAAACCTTCTGTTTCTGGGTACAAGAGTTCATCGGTCAGCCACTTCAGAGACAACTGTTCGTCATTATTATTATTATTATCCTCGTACTGAACTCAGCATCTCAGCCTAAGCTGGTCTATATTACAATGCCAAAATGAGAAAGCAATTCAACTCCTCTCACTTAGCATAAAATTTTACGAACAATGTGGCATGTCTGCAAGAGCACTGCACGTTGTCCCACTATGGCAATCGATTTTGAGATACCAAGGTTCTTCAAATTTTTTGAAAAGTTCTTACTTATTAGGCCTTCGGCGGATATAACGAAAGGCACTATCCCTACCTTATGCAGTTTCCACTGGTTTTTCAAATCGTACGCAAGGTTTTCATACTTAGTGGTTTTCTCCAACTCGGTTTTCCTGATATTATGAGAGAGTGGCACTGCGATGTCAATTATAAAAGCCCTTTTCTCCTTTTTACTAATTAGAACAATGTCTGGTCTATTATAATCGACCGTTCGATCTGTTGTGATTGGTCTGTTCCAGTATAGGATTGAATCAGATGATTCCAATACGGGAGAAGATGAGTACTTATAATATGGAGCAGGTGCGTTATCTAATAGCGAATACTTTAATGCAATTTGCTGGTGTATAATTTTCGCCAGCTGATTATGTCTTCCTAAATAAGCATTAGGGGCTAGTACTGCACACCCACCGATAAGGTGTTCAATCGTTTCCCCCACTATACCGCACTTCCTACATCGGTCGACAACATCCATGTGTAGTATATGCTTTTCATAGTTCCGTGTTCTTACTACCTTATCTTGAATAGATGTCGCAAAACCTTCTGTTTCTGGGTACAACAGCCCATCGGTCAGCCATTTTAGAGACAATGGTCCATCAGTGGTATCATCCTCGAGTGACTTTGGATACCGTCCATGCAGTGTCTGTTGTTTCCATTCACGGACACAATCCGTAAGTGTTGTTCTACCATCAACACTATTCAATTTATCTAGGTTCAACGGGGTGAAACCCCGGTCCTCCTTAGCAACCAATTTCATTAGCGTGCTGCTTGAATTAATGAAGCGTTCTCTCATCTTACTCTCCTGGTTCAGACAAAGGTTCTTAATGTTCACGAGGCCTCTGCCTCCCAACTTTCTTGGAATGTACAGTCGCTTCATAGATGAATTTGGATGCAGACATCGGAATTTTGTCAATGTTCGACGTGTTAATCTATCCAGTCCATCAAGGTCTGTTTCTGACCATTTAACAATACCAAAGGAATAGGTCAGAGTTGGCACTGCCCATCCATTGATCGCTCTAATCTGGTTTCCACTGTTCAGTTTGGTATTTAAAAGTTTTGTAAGCCTCTTTTCGTACATAGTAGAAAAGTCTTTCTTTAACTGGCTTATGGCTTATTATTATTATTATTATTATTATTATTAGTATTTAAAACTATTTCAACTATCAAAACGCACAATATTAAAAATTAACAATCAATTTAAAAGTCACCTTGATGTGTTACATTTCAAAAGCGCAATTTAAGAGTGCGATGAAAAATTTAAACGCAGATATCTTCAAAACGGTAACTCAGAGCGATATTTGCAAGGTATACGTTATTTACGTAAAAAAAGATGAAAAAAATAATATTTTCATTAAAAATGCGAATACACTAGGGCGCAAAAAAGTTGTGACCTTTCAAACGTAGAAAAGTGTCGGAGACAGCCCCCTCTACAGTCAACATAACATTTTTCCGAGGCTTTTAAATTTCTTATCTTAAAAAACCCCACACTACCAAATTTCATTCAAGGAAGATAGTTTATAAGAAATTTACTGACAAAAATTGAAAATAAAATTATAACATTAACACCCTGTATCTTGGTTACTATTAATTTTTTATTTTTTTAATATTTTAATTATTTTAATTATTAATTAATAATAATAATTATAATTAATAATAATAATAATAAATAATTAATAATAATAATAATAATAATTTAATTAATATTAATATTTTATATTAATTTTAAAAATCTGCAGTTTTGCTGTGTACCATTAATTAGCGGACACCCTGTATATATATTCCAGTTTTAGAGAAGTTAAACCCCCGAATTCTGGCAAGCAACACTACATGTAACGCACATGTAACATGTAACGACGAGATAAGATGACGTGGCTTGCGGTGGCTGGAGGTAAACGTCCGACTAACGATGTAAAAATTGTTGCGAGGGATTTTTCCGCATTATTTGGTGTGATGGGTCGACAGACGTTCTTCTACATTTGGAGATTTTAATTTTTATTAATTTCTTAAAACGAGTTAAAGGAAAGAAACAACGAAAATAAAATATGGTGTTTTGCTCTGAGAAATTGTTTACTGTGATAAATGCTGGAGGGGCGGCGCCCTAACGCCCTCTGTACAGCCATCACTATACTCTATGTTGATCACCATAAAGTTTGATTTGTTCACTGTATAATGACTTATAATAAGATTAAGTAGTAATAAACTTATAGTATCTATAAATATGTAATCAATTTTTATGAAATTTTCAGAAGCCAAATGTTCACATTTCTCAGCCGTTGATATATTCCTAGAAGGAATTACTGGACGCTTAATAAATGTCATATATGGATTCCCCTTAAGCATAGATTTAGATGAACATCATGTACTTAATGTTGAGATTCGGCTTAAAAGAGGTATACGACATCTGTTTTGTTTGAAAACGATTTTAAAATTCATGTCCAAATTCTTTCAGAACGTTATATATCAAAACCAGAAGGATTTGATGAAAATGGATTAAAAATAGTGCTTTCGAAAGAAAACAGTATTTCTTTAACTAAAATGGATTTAGCTCCACTCGAAACATGGCTACAACATAATCCTAGAGGAGAAATAGTTGTTTATATAATCGAATCCGAAGCAGAAAATCCATTATGGTAAATACATAATTTTATGAAATACATATTTTAATTTTTTGTATTAATTCTTTAGGGCATCAGATGCAGTGAATCATTTCAAATACTTAAATCAGTATACTGTGATAGTCGATTGGTCCGAATACAAAGTTTCATCGTTCGATACCACGTTCTCTAACATTCAGATAATTGCAGATATTTTCGCCAAGTGGATTCAAGCTAATGAAATTCCAACTGATCGTTTGATACTAGTAGGTTAGTGGATAATTTCAACAAATTTTTCTAAAAAACAAATATATTAATATATAATGTCTGAATGATTGTGGCGTATATATATATATATATATATATATATATATATATATATATATATATATATATATATATATATATATATATATTTCCTTTATTTGGGTTTTTCGCCACTATCTAAAACTCAAAAAATATCAAAAATACCTGTTCTTATTTAAAGAAAGAACCACTGGGTAAAAACAAAAAACCAAACGGAGACAAATTTCTCAGTGATTCTTTTTTGTAATAAATTTGCTTAACTTTTAATTACTCCTATTTTGGTTTATTTTTATTGGTCCAAATAGGAGTAATTAAAAGTTTATATGACAGAACAAAACTTGTTTGTACCGACAGTGATACACTACAAAAAGAAACAAATCACATAAAAGACATTATAATAAAAAATAATTACCCAAAAAATTTTATAGATAAATCGTTTAAAAATTTTGATACTAGACAAAACAGACAAGTTATTAATAACAATAATAATAACTCTCAAACAATTAACCTCACAATTCCTTATATCCGCGGTATTTCTGACACAATTAAAAGAGTAGGAAATAAATACAACATAAGAACGAATCAGAATACTTAGATATCTATCAACAAATACTAAACCAAACAATATACAACAAAATACCAAAAATGTGGTTTATAAAATTCCCTGCGAATGTGGCAAATTCTATATAGGTGAGACTTCTAGACCGTTAGATGTTAGAATGAAAGAGCATAAAAACCTTCTTAGAAAGGGTGATTTTAATAAATCTAGAAAATATAAACACACCTAGGAATCGGGTCACAAAATCAATTGGAATAATTCTAAAACGGTATTAAAAGAATCGGTAACTAAATACATAAGATTAAAAGAAACCGCTATAATTAATTTAAATAAAAATAACTGTATTGCTATGACTTCCGTAGATTTACATTCAGTATGGTTCCCGATTCTAAAGAATACAATTAAACACATTTAAATATTTGAATACACAATCAATACAATAAACACAGTAACATTACCTATATATATTTTTGGTAGTATGTCACTGTCATGAAAATCTATTGTTGTCAATGTAAGTATCGTTAACATATACAAAAAAAAATATATTTACTTTCACTCATTAATTTATATATTACAAACTAATATAATTTATTTTTTAGTTTAGTTTTGAAAACGGGGGGAGAGTACCCTACGAAACGTTAACGTTAAAAGTTTGTACATTTTTTTATAACATTTTTATATCTTTAAAATTTTGTTCGTTAGGCAAATTTATTACAAAAAAAAATCACTGAGAAATGTGTCTCCGTTTGGTTTTTTGTTTTTACCCAGTGAGTTTTTCTTTAAATAAAAACAGGTATTTTTGATATTTTTTGAGTTTTAGATAGTGGCGAAAAACCCAAATAAAGGAAAAAAAATATATTAATATATAATATAAAATCTCTCAAATTTGAATATATAGGATGTCCCATAACTTATTCGCCATAGAACAACTGGTGATAAAATAAGAGGATTTAGTCAATAAATGTGTTGACACATGTTATTCATTAAAAGAAAATATACAGGGTGTTAAAAATAAAACTAAATTTCTAAAAATTGAGATAATTTAAATCAATTAAATATATCAGGTTCAAAATCGGGGTAGTTGGGTTTTCAAAGGTTTGTCGCCTTTGTCCGAATTTGATACTAGCTTGAGCCTAGTTACTACAGGACGCTACCTACTTTGTAAGGAATTAACTCGCTCATATTTTTGTACCCTATAAAGCTGGGAATACTTTGACTTCAAAACAGAGAAAAGTTACAATTTCCACGTAAAAAAGGTACCCCTGGTCAATATCGATATCTCACGTCGCTGTTTGCGGGATATTCGTGTTCGAATATTTCATATCACATCTTGTCGACGGCCGAAGAATCTGCAATTCACAAAATGTGCCTTGAATGTTGTGTACAAATTATTACGTCTCGACGACAACTAAATCAGTTGCCTAACCGTAAGTTAAAGGTTATGCTCTGCGTTTATACACAAGTAAATTACAATAGTCGCGCTGCAGTTAAAAGGTATGAAGAGCTCTACCAAATCATAATCATCCCAGATCAACAAATTTTTCAAAGAATGTTCAATCAGTTAAGTTATCATTTTGATTAGGATCGCGAAAAATCCTAAAAATCTGTTCAAAATTTATTGCCGCAAAATTTGCCGGCCAGATCAGAATTTTGTCAATATCTACTACATAAAAAAAACGAAGACATCATGTTCCTGAAAAATATATTATTTACTGACAAAGCAACTTTTACCAGACGTGGAATTTTTAACTGTCGAAATAATCACTGGAAAATCCACACCTACCAAAAGAGCCACATTTCCTGCATGTATTTTCAATTAACAGTTGATGCGGCATTATCGACAATTTTTTAATCGGTCCATTTGAGTTTCCGCAAAGAATGAATGGAGATTAATATGTGCAGTTTTTTGGAAAATGATTTATGAGACCTTTTGAACGGTGACCTCTTAACTTTAGACAAGAGATGTGATTCGTGCAAGATGGGGGGGCCACCCACATTTATGGATTGGGGGCAGTGGTGAGTTTTCTTGGCCACCTCATGGGCCAGAGATTAATCCGTTAGGCTTTTATTTGTAGGATCATATGAAGTCCTTCTTTTACAATGATAAAATCAATACACGAGACGAACTTTAAAAAAATTCAACAAGCGGTCAATGTTATTAGAAATGAAGAAAATATCTTCTGAAATGTGAGACGCTACTTAACAAAAAGCCTGCGAAAGTGTATTGAGGTAAACCGTGGACACTTTCAACACCTATTGAAGTAAAATTCAAGAAAGTGTTATTTTAATTAAGTCCGTTAAGTTTTTGATATCTTAATGTTTTTTCCTCGTATTCAAGATACACTTTGTGAATTGTAGATTTTTCAGCTATCGACAAGATATTGTGATAGATTTTTTACGTGGGAGTTATGACTATGACTATGAGTATTTTGAAGTCAAAATATTCCCAGCTTTATAGGGTAAAAAGTATGAGCGAGTTAATTCCTCACTCCTCTAGGAACTAGGCTAGTACCAAATTAGGATTTGTTAGCTTTAAAAACCCAACTACCCCGATTTTGAACCTGGTATCTTTAACCGCTTTTAAATTATCTCAACTTTTGGAAAATTTAGTTTCATTTTTTGTCAGCACATTTGCCAGCACATTTATTGACTAAATCCTGTGGAACACACCCCACCCGTCCTCAGTAAACAGTCAACAAAATGCTCATATATATATATATATATATATATATATATATATATATATATATATATATATATATATATATATATATATATCATCATCATCATCATCAGCCTGTATCGATCCACTGCAGGATGAAGGCCTCTTCAGCATGCTTCCAACTTTCACGGTCCTCGGCTTTCCTCTGCCTCTCGGGTCCAATATACTTAACGATGTCATCAATCCATCGTGCTTTCGGTCTTCTTCGCGGACGTTTGCGATCAAGCGGTATCCACTCCTAGATTGCCTTGGTCCATCTGTCATCCCATCGCCTTGGTGTATGGCCTGCCCATCTCCATTTCAATTGCTTTACTATTCCAATGATGTCACAGACTTTTGTTTGTTCCCTGATCCATGCGCAGGATTTTCTGTCCCGTCTTGTAATGCCAAGCATACATCTCTCCATTCCCCTCTGTGCCACCCGAAGTTTTTGAAGTTTTGAAGATTCGCCGGTACGCGATGGCTAATAAAACCGACCCCATCTATTACTCGGATGAAAATATCCACCTCAAATCCAGAGAAAACCTGGAAGCATACTTCCGGGTTAACGTATCCTACATCGAGCAAAAAGCCAGAGCAATAGCCGTCAAAAATGAATACAACGGCATCGTGGACATGCTCTTCAGAAAAATTCGGAAAATAGAAGACCTTGAAACCAAGATTGTCGTACTAAGAGAAGAAAACAAGAGACTAAGGGATTCTGTAGGATCCCCAGCTCTTAAAAACGACACACCTAATCAAATCGCACCAACCGTCGAGAAGACCGATCCGACCCCCGAAATCGTTGCCCATGATCCGGGCTCCGAACCAGCTGGAGAACTCCAGATATCCGCCAGAGCCAGACGGCGAAGGAGGAAGAAGGCCAGGTAGCAAGGCGAAGAGGACGAGACCTCGGAAGCCGCTATCGAACCACCCGACTCGAATTCGTCTGAGCCTACCGCCCCCCAGGCCCAGCTGAAGACAGCAGACGCAGTCACAACCAACCAGGCACCAGCACCACCCGCCGGTGCCGAGTCCAAATCGACGCCGATAATCCTCCGGGACAAATCGGCCTTCCTCGAGGTGACCCACCACCTCGACAAAAACAACGTGGCCATTGGGCCAGCCAGAACCATTCCGGACGGAGTACTGTTAGCCCCTCATTTGGACGAAAATCGAAATGCAATTCTACAGCATTTCACAGAAAAATGCTACCGCTTCCATGCCTTTCACAATGGACCCCAATTCCTCCACGTCCTTTTGCGAGGAATAATGGAATCTATCCCAACCGAAGAAATCAGACTTGAGCTAATAAACATGGGTTTCCATCCGACCAACCTGATAAGATGGCAAACCAACCAGAAGACGCCGATCGCAATTGTCCAAGTCACGGTCCCGTCAGACGAATCCAACATCTTGAAAATTAACCACATCCTGCACCAACCCATCAAAGTAGTGGTCCAAATCAGAAAACCTAAAACACGTCAGTGTTTTAATTCCCACAAATACGGACACGTTTCGTCCCAATGTGAAGCATTATCAGTTTGTGTAAAATGCGCGGGTCTCCACCGCAGCAGTGAGTGCAAACTGGATCCCACCAAAAGCGGTTCCCACCAGCACCTGCAGATCCGACCTCCATGATGGCCGGGTTCGCAGCCCAAATGCAGCAAGTGATGTGCTAGTTCCAGTCACAAATCAACTCACTCTTTCAGCTCCAGCAAAAATTCTCCAGAATACAAACACAAAGCAGCCAAGACGACGAAACCTCCGGAAGCTCGGCTTAGGACCCACTATACCTCCCCCGACCCCCGGGCTTGTAACACAGCGCGCATACTTACCGGCCATCTATGGCCCGCCCCCATCATCGTGTTAACCTTCAAAAGTCGACCAAGACTTTTTACAATCTAAAACAATCCACATAATCTACTGGCACAATGTCAGTAACCTCCTGGGTCAACTAAAGTCTTCCAAACACAACGCCCATCCAGGGCGAGCGCCCAAAAAGGGCTTATTTCGGGTTATGAGTACGGGCCGAAAGGCTAGGTCGCAACCCAAGCTAACAAAATCGAAATGGAATATATATATATATATATATATATATATATATATATATATATATATATATATATATATATATATATATATATATATATATATATATATATATATATATATATATATATATATATATTTTTTTTTTTTTTTTTCTTGGGGAAATTGGTTGTTTTCGGGCTTGCGGTCAGCAGTAAAACAAGTGTTTAATCGTCTCAATATTTCGTCATTGTTTTGATGACTTCATCAGGAGACTCTAAAATTATTTTTTTCCTTTTATTATTTAATAAACAATGAAATAGTATAGAACACCAACATGTTAAAATAGAAATTCACATAACAATAAATATATAAACTTACAATTAATTACTATGGTTTAAAACGTGTGTATCTAAATAACGTTCTTGAGCGATACGGGCCCAACCAGGAATTAACAATCTTTTTTAAACACTAAGGTATTTCAACCTACAACCATCGAGGTTGAAAAGACTGGAGCACTTTCAACACGAACATCCATTGTTTGGTGTTATTTGAGAATATGGCAATAAATACTGCTAAGACCACTCGTATCTGATTTAAAATTCATCGTGGTCTTATTTTGTCTTATATGACACATCTCCAAAAACAGTCTTTTTTTGTAGTTATTCATCTGTTTTCATTTCATTCATGACTTTTACATTGTCGAAATCCATATTATGTCCAGTATTGAGGAAATGGTCAACCACAGCACATCTGTTGTTGTGATTACGGCAGTCACTCTTGTGCAATGTCATTCTCTGTTTAAGCCACTGACTGGTCTGTCCTATATAAGACTGTTCACAATCTTTGCAGGTCAGTTTATAAATTACATTTGATTGTAGACCGATTGGAATGGTATCTTTGATTTTGGTGAACAGATTCGCGATCGTTAGTTGATTGTATTGACTGATTTTTATGTGAGGAAAGTCCTTGAATACTTTTGTCACCCCTTGGGATAGACCATTCACTTTTGGGATTTTTTTGTAAACTAATTCTCACGTGTTGTCGTCTAAAGGGCCATCATAGAATTGTGTGCTGTATATCAATCGTTTCACAATCGTAATCACAACAACAGATGTGCTGTGGTTGACCATTTCCTCAATACTGGACATAATATGGATTTCGACAATGTAAAAGTCATACAACAGATGAATAACTACAAAAAAGACTGTTTTTGGAGATGTGTCATATAAGATAAAATAAGACCACGATGAATTTTAAATCAGATACGAGTGGTCTTAGCAGTATTTATTGCCATATTCTCAAATAACACCAAACAATGGATGTTCGTGTTGAAAGTGCTCCAGTCTTTTCAACCTCGATGGTTGTAGGTTGAAATACCTTAGTGTTTAAAAAAGATTGTTAATTCCTGGTTGGGCCCGTATCGTTCAAGAACGTTATTTAGATACACACGTTTTAAACCATAGTCATTAATTGTAAGTTTATATATTTATTGTTATGTGAATTTATATTTTAACATGTTGGTGTTCTATACTATTTCATTGTTTATTAAATAATAAAAGGAAAAAAATAATTTTAGAGTCTCCTGATGAAGTCATCAAAACAATGACGAAATATTGAGACGATTAAACACTTGTTTTACTGCTGACCGCAAGCCCGAAAACAACCAATTTCCCCCAGAAAAAAAAAAAAAAAAAAAAAAATATATATATATATATATATATATATATATATATATATATATATATATATATATATATATATATATATATATATACAACTTAAATTACCTGTATCATTTGTTTTTTTATATAAATCATTTCCTTTACATTTCTTTTTTATATTGTTTTTCAAAATCTAAAATCTTAATTTCGTTAAAATTAAAGTTCTGTCATTATCTATGGCATATTTTGAAAGGGCAGTTATGTTTGGTTATAGGTTTTCTAGCTTTTTCTAACAAAACTAGACATAAATGAAAAAGAAACAATCAGAAATAAAATGGCAAACATTCTAAGCTATTAAAACTAAATACAGTATTAAAATCAGAGAAAAAAAATGCATTTTTAAATACTATTTACAAGAAGCTGTATCTTTTTTTATCACAACACCCCTCACTATATCTACTTTTAGCCGACAAAATATATAAAACTGTTTGTAATAGAATAAGAAAACTATAACCAAAAAATAATAAATTTACTTAAAGATTCTACAGCCTATAAAAAAAACACATGACCTTACTAATAATTGATAATTTTAAACAACATATTTTTAGGTTTCGGAACAACTGCTCACTTGGCTGGTTTTGTGGGGAAATACATTTTGGAAGATTTACAAAAGCCCGTTTATAAAATTATTGCTTTAAATCCGAGAGGCGTCCAATGGAACCGTATGCCACAATCACAAAGACTTAATGATGCAGATGCAAAACAGGTACAGGAATCTTAATAGAACTGGATCAAAACATAACATTTGTTGTATTGTTTTTCACATAGTTCATTTCATTTATTAGGAATGTTATATTGAGCCCCATTTATTCCTGTAATCCTTGATTGACTAGTGATTTACTTAAACTTACGAACTTTCATTCTTTTAAGTTGAGTTATTTATAAGTAAGATTTGTCGCCAAAAATATTATTCAAATTTCCTTTAGATATATCATCGAGATTTATTCGTCGTTTGTTTTTAATTTTTCTGTGATTCCTGAGTAACAAAATATATTTTGAAAAGAGCTCTTATAGATTGATTTTTTTAGTATGTCCGAGATTTCAATGTAAATAAAACCACAACCAAATGAAACTATTCTATGTGAAATATTATGTAATTTGATCAATGTTTGAAAATAATTTCGCATAAACGTTCGCCGCGGTTACTTGTGAAAAAACGCATTCTGTCAATCCAAATTTGGACAACTTCTTCAAGCAATTGGGATCTTAAGTCCGCAATGTTTCGAGTCATGTTGCTTCCAAAGCTAAGTTTATCGGCATAGACCAAAGTATAACATAACCTCAAAGAAGATAATCCAAAGCCGTTAGATCCCATGACTGTAGTGGCCAATTAACAGGCCAATGATGCCACCAGTGTACAAACCGCACCATTCTGTATTTCTTGCTGTATATAACGGTAATTGTTGGATCATTAGCAGATTATTTTGAGTCCAAATGCGGCAATTTAGTTTATAACGTAACTGTTTAACCAAAAATGAACTATATTGCTTAAAAACATTTTGCGGTTATATTCTGGGTCAAGTTGCAATTGATTTTGAGCCCATTCACCGAACGTGTGACACAAGCGATGGTCTTACGGCTTGAGTTCATGCACAAGCTGGATCTTGTAAGGCACCAGACCAAGATTTTTAAGCTAAATTTTCGGCCTACTTGAATAACAAAACCCAACTTTTTGAAAACGGCGCCAACTTGATAAATTTGGATCCTCATCACTTCATCACTGCTAGCAAGAGCGGCGATAATTTCTTCGGAACGCACAGTTTTTTGTCTTGTTTTTGTTTTAATATCGAGCAGCGTGAAATGCGTTCGAATTTTGTCATGCATCAAAATACACTATAAATTTGGTGTACAGAATACTGATTTTGATACTACATTTTTACAATTTGGAAGTGTTTCTCTGACGTTAATAGTTCCATGATTATTTGCCATAATATACTCGATTATTTTGATACTAGAGGCTCGCAAACATGGAAGTTCGGACACAACACAAAGTGTCCCGTTATTTTGAAGGGGCAGCTCCGCACTCACATGGCCTCTTACACTTAACATTAATATATACAATCCATTTTCCGTCACCCTCAATCACTAAAAATGTATTGATCTCGTTTCGCTTCGATAGAAACTCGCAAGTAGATATCCCGTCTATTAAATTTTTCTCCATTAACTCATGCATGCATCTGCGGAAAGGTTAAAAGGATAGATATTCTACAAGTTTTTCAATAGTTAACATATTTAAATTTTTTATTCTTAAATTACATACTTACCGATAAAACATAAATATATAATTTTGAAAGTAATATAACAATCTCGGATGTATTTATCAAACTCAAAATTACACACCAATTTTTCTATTGTAACCTTCTTTGTGAAACACTAAACTCGAAAAGATTTTCCACTAAACACTAAATCACTTTTTTAAACTTCTAGACGCACGTTTCGCTAACCATCAGGAGATGATTTAATCCAACTCTATAACTATGTTCTATTTATATGATAACCATACCTAATGAAGCGTATAAAATTATGAATCCCTGAAGTTTACTGTCCCATGTGAAATGGCGGAATGTGCACAATGGAAGGCGTGTTTCCTGAAACCGATAAGAGAGGTCGCCGCCCATGCGTATATATTCAGAAAATGAGTAAGGTCCGTCGGAGATTGGGAATCGACAAATACGAAGGAGAACATTTGTAATGAGGGTGAAAACCCAAATGTTACAATATTAGTAATTTGACTCGTTAAAGTGTAAATAACAATAGGGCTTTGAATGCATATAAAAGCATTCAAATAGAAAAATGTAAGAAAATCATAAACCGAGATAAAGGACCTATTCCGTTCAGTCAACTTTTTCAATTATTAATGTAAGGCTCAGAAAAACTGCAAAGTTCATGATTTTTACACGCTTCATTAGGTAGGGTTATCATGATAAATAGAACATAGTTTAGTTTTAGAATTATATTAAATCATCTCCTGATGATGCTAACATGGTTAGCGAAACATTCATCGAGAAGTTTAAAAAAGTGATTTGGTGTTTAGTGAGTTCTTCTTGTTCTGCTCAATAATGTTTCCTAAATTTTCATTATGCCATCACTACTCTATAAATTCGAGCTAAGGCTGCGTTTGATTTCACCTGCCAAATGTTTGTAATAACTTAAAAATAATTCCTGACATTTTCAGGTTGTCATTATACACACGGAAACAAAAGAACTTGGCTTCCCTACAATAGCAGGTACAATTGATATATTTATCAACACCCCTGAAGATGGACAACCTTGGTGTGAAGGGCCATCAAGTAAGTTATAGTCGTCCTAAAAATTAGCTATTGTTATAGTTCAAAATGATGATTGATTTGAACTAGTTTCTTAGTATTAAATGGTTGTCCAATAAGAGTGTCAGAAATTTAAAATGAGGTATAATGATAAATACAAGTGATAATCCGATAATTTTTGTTTTATCTCGAAAAACAAATAAAGGCATTATAAAGGATATATAGGCAAATAAAAGAACAAATAATATTGCCTGAATGTGTCGCTCAAAGCCAAGGATTGTTTTGGGTTTACTGTTGTAAACCAAAGATTTAACATAACCCCACCAAAAAATAATTTAAAGCCACGAGATCGCTTGATCTTGGCGGCCAGTTGACATTAATGTTTCGCAAAATTGTTATTATTTGATATAAAAATGTCTAGTAGCTCTTGAATGTACTTGTACATACTCTACAGGTATGTCTGTGTATTGTGTGTTGTCTATAGTTTTTGACAATAGAATGAACTAATCTTGTCAACCGACATCCTCGAGTTTTATTTGAAATAATGAGTACAGGAAAATGTTCTTGCAATAAATCGATTGTCTGGTAACATGTGCAGGAGGTCGGACATCAAACTCACACTTCAAGGTCAAATAAAATCTGTTAGAATATTCACCACTAATAGTAACACCATTGTCATTTATGTCCAAAAAAAAACTACTTCATCTCCAAAGCGTACCAAACAGTGACTTTCTGATGATGAACAGGTAACTCCTAAATTACTTGAGGTTTATTGTCGATACAAATCATGTAGTTATGTTTGTTCATAATCACATTAAGTCAAGCGCATCTCGTAGTAGAAAATTATTTTCTTGCACTAAAGTCCAATTCGCGAATATTCAACACACCGAATGATCTGCTTGTTTTAGTTGTTGAATTAAACTTTATAAGCCTTCGAATAAAGATTATGATGCAGAATTCTCCACGTAGTTGTCTGAGAAAGATTGAATCAATTTCAATTAAGTCACTGAGTCAGTAATTCTTCGTCAAATTTCACAGAACTGGCGAAAAGTTTGTCGAACTGAACGCACATTTTTGATGATAAATACGAACAGTTTCTACTCTAAATTAACAACAAACAAAACAAATTGACAACATGTACATGTATATGTCGAACGGTGTTGCCGGTATTACGTTTCAAAGTTCTGTCACACTTATTGGTAAACTATTAATTTTCTTATGTTTTATTTCTAATGAAATATAAATATTTTAGGAATAAATTGTTCGGATTCAGCAGCTGTAGACGTATTACTTGTCGATGTTAGTTCGCCTGAACTCCAAGGAAAAAGAAACGAGTTACGCGGTTATCCATTTAATATAAATGTGAGAACGCGTGGAATATACAATTTTATTCTCAAACTTAACAAAAGTAAGATGTAGAAATATGTATGAGGTAGCTTTGGATAAATATATTTATTTTTCCACATTTTCGGTGTTTAATTTAATCAAATATCTTTCTCTCTTCAACCGGTTCTTTTTTTTACCATCTGCAATATAACAAATGTTCACAATCACACTATATGACATATATTAAATCTTAATTACATTAAGCAAATACAGCATATCAGATGTTTAAAAAATGGCAAAAGGAAGTGTTAAAAGGAGACTCGAAACTAACCGCTAAGTGTTATTCTGTCATCAGTTGACAGATTGCTTGGACAAGTAGCTAAAACAACATATGCCTCGCTGCTGCACCTTTAAATAAAGTGAGTGAATAATATACTATCTTGTACTTTTGCTTTATGTGCACATTATTTAAACCCCATCAGTGTGACTAACATAGATATATTATACTGCTTTTTTATTTTAGGTCAATATCAAATAATTTGATAATTTTTGACTCGGTTTCTGAAGATTATATCTAGGTCATTATTCCTACGTAACTCTTTTCGTTTCATCAGCCGTCGCCATCACATCGAGACAAGTATTTCCCAGGACGGGTTTCTGGCATCATAGTTGTTGGCAGCTGGGATTGAATTTAACGCAAGGAGACAGCTGAGTAGAAACGAACAGAGTCAAGCCAGTTGACTGACTTCTTCTCCAGTCTTCTTGGTTTTACTATCGTGTGTATCCTTGAATCCTTAATAATATCATACATTTCCTCATTTGTTCTTCTCATATACAAGCCATCGACCTTCTTTCCACCAGTTATCTATCTGATTATTCTAACCCTAACAGTTCCTCCAATTTTTTCTTGTTTACTACCCTTGTCTCATATCCATACAATACAGTTGGTCACAATACTGTCTTATACAATCTTAATTTGGTATTTCTGAATATGAATTTCGATCTAATTAGATGATTTAAGGCTCCTACACATCTGTTAGCTTTGATCAATCTTCGGTCTATCTCCTTCTCCTATTCACACTTATTTGTTATCCTTATGCTTAAGTAAATACATTCTTCCACGCAGTCAAAAGTCATTCTACCTAATTCTGTATCCACATTCACTTTTGACTCCTTCTCTTGTATACCTTTTACTATCATTAGTTTGATGATAGTTCTTTTAATTAATTTTTAAACCAATCTTGTATGGTTTACAAATCTTTTAATTCTTTCTCACTTTTAGTAATTATTGCTATGTCGTTCGCAGAGCCCACTATTTGATGGCTTCTGTAAATAATGTATCGTTTTCTCTTCAACTGAACTTGACTTCAACAAGATCAACCTTCTTAATAATCAATTCCAAAACCACGTTGATTAATAGTTTCGATGGTGGATTCTCTTGTCTTAGGCCAGCTTTGACGAGAAAATCTTCTGTCGTTCCTCCTTTTATACCTTTATTGACTATTGTTATCTCCACTGTCATGTTTACTATTGTCACTATTTTAGAGGGTACTTTAAGTTTTTCCATGGTTTTTATCATTCTGGATCTCTTTTCTGAATCATAGACCTTACCTATTAACATCACCATTACTGGAACTTTATATTCGGAAGACGCTGTTCGTTGTTGTTTCATGACAAAAACCTGGTCGGTTGTTTCTATGTCCCTCCTTAAACCTGAAAAAAAATCCCTTTATAATTTCTACATTATGATTGGTCTCCGTTCTTTTAGGATATGTATAAGGATGGATTGTCCCAATTGTCTGGCATTCTTTCTTATTGTAATGATTAGTTTGAGCAGTTTTAGTTTTAGCTCATCTACTGCAAATTTTATGTTTTGTGCCTCTATTTCATGCTGAACTCTTACCATTTTTAAGTTGCTTTAAAATCTCTTCTAATTCTTTTATATTTTCTGGGGCGTTTTCTTCTGCATCTTTTGCATCGCTATCTCCATTTAGCATTTCCTCAAAATATTCTTTGGATCTTTCCTTGGTTCGTTTTTCATCTCCTATTAGGTTGCCCTGTTTACCGCTCTCGTGGATTTCGTATGTTATTTGCTTAAACAATTTAAGGTGGGTGGTAATGTTCCTTCGACGACTAATCACTCTCTCATGGAATAAATCGTGAAGAGCTGCTAAAGAATCATTCGGGACGGGGAAGTTGGTCCATCTTGTTGGAAAAATGTGTTGTAGTTGTAGCCAATCGAGTTTTGCATTTCTGCAGTCAAAAAACTCCAGATCATATGGCAGTAATGATCGGGATTAACAGTCTGAGCGCGACCATGGTTATCTTTTATTTTTATTTTTAATTTTCCTTTTAATTTCTTCCGACCACCCCGAGGTATGTTTTCTGTTATTTACTAAATTTTTCCTTCCTTATTCTCCAACTGCCCTTTTTTATAACGCTCCACTCTTAGTTGTACACTTTACTCCAATGTCTTTTTGTAATTATCAAATTTAATTTTTTTTAATATTTATGAACAACTTCTGTTTCTTATCATTCTGACATTTTTGTACTGTTTCTTTTGACCATTTTTTTTAAATGGCCATTAGCAAGGATTTGATCTCAAATGCTCTCTTTACTCTGGTGCCCTTTATTATTTTTTTCTCCCGCTCAATCAGTATATAATCGATTATCGATTTTTCGTTCTTATTCCTTTCCCAACGAGTAATTTAGTGAATGACTTTGTGCTGAAAAAATTAATTGCCCTCCAAAAAATTATTCAAGAGGTAAAACTGGACTAATCTCTTGCCATTATTATTGCTGAGAGTTTCTCCTTACCTTCCCACTGTATTCGCTGACTCTTCATCTTTCGTACCTACTCTATCATTGAAGTTGCCTAAAATGATAATAGTACCATTACTTTCATCCACAGCTTCCTGTACATCATCCCAAAACCTATCCTTATTTTTCTTAGTGTCAATCTTCACTGGACCATATACAGTAATAAGATTATATTATTGCTTTCTCATACTGAGTACAATGTACATCACTCTATTAGATATAAATGTCCACTTTTTAACATATTTTATAAGTTGTTCGTTAACAATGCAGCTCATATTGGCCTATAAATAATAATATAATTAACTAAATAACATGCAGTTTCAGTAGCTACCCATCTTAAGCTTTTAGTAACAATTAAATATTTCTGAATATAAATATATAAATATATAAATGTTAAGTTTTGCCAAAGCTACCTTTTTATATAGTATCTTTAATAAGATCATTAAATTTCATTTTAACATTTAGAATAATGTTAGTAGCATGTAAAATAAAATTTTTATTTTTTAGAAATACCCGAGGAAGTACCTGAGATTGATGCCGAAGTATTAATTAAAATAGTTGGAAATGTAAGTCTGGCCGACTGGTTAGTGCTAAATGAAGGAGAAATTGTTGTCATTCTTACTGGTAGGGAAGCAGCACCTCATTCTCAGTGGTAAGTAACACATTCTATTTCACAAACAAGGTTTATCTAATACTGTTTCAGGCCTGAGAGATTAGCTGAAATTTTTATTGATAACGACTTTCCTAAATTCGTCATAATTATAGATTGGTCGCCATTTAAAAATGCGTCTGTAGAAGAACCGTCTCCATATGTAAATTCAGTAAGGGATACAGTAGTTAAATACCTTCGAGATAATCACGCTCCTCTTGGACGAATCATTTTAATAGGTACGCAAATGAATAATATTAAATTAGTATCTTATATCTCTAATTGGGATTAAAGTTAACAAACAATAATTAATAATAAATTTGTAACAAAAGTCCACTTTGTAAAGAAAATATGAATGTAACAGAAATTTATTCCAAATAACAGTGTATCAAAAAGGTTTATGCAATAACATCAACAATATAAAATGCAAGTTTCACAGTTGATTTAGCTCAATGTTATCAAGTCATGAAAGTTGAAACAGGTATCGAGTATATGGTATATTTGAACTTTACATGTTGTTGCTATCTCAGGCGAGTGTGACATATAAGAAGAAATTAATAGAGCACTTTTAAACTCGTAGATTGTTATGTATTTTTTTCCTTTATTTGGGTTTTTCTCCACTATCTAAAACTCAAAAAATATCAAAAATACCTGCTCCTATGTAAAGAAAGACTCACTGGGTAAAAACAAAAAACCAAAAGGAGACAAATTTCTCAGTGATTGTTTTTCGTAATAAATTTTTTAAACTTAATTTTTTTGTAATTAAATTTTTGTAAAAAATTTTAGTAAACAATTTTTGTTATATGTGTGGTAATTTTACTATGAAAGAAAACTGAAAAATCAACTCCACGAATTTGTCAGGCATACGAACGCTACTTTAGTATCGCACTTAAAAATAAAAAAAACAGTGGGTTTTGCACGTAATATGATCGAGTTGTGGTAAAAATTTGCGGGATTAGCTGTCTGGTGGTCGATCAAGTTTACCTTTCGCAACACCGATGTTATGGAAAAAACTAAAGGGTTATGTTGAAGATTGTTATTTTTGCATGAATACAACTTCAGGACTCAATACCTTAAAAAAGAAAAGATCATTACATTGGTTAGGTTCGATTACTTCGAGCGAAAGGCATATATATATATATATATATATATATATATATATATATATATATATATATATATATATATATATATATATATATATATATATATATATATATATATATATATATATATATATATATATATATATATATATATATATATATATATATATATATATATATCATCATCATCATCATCATCAGCCCGTATCGATCCACTGCAGGATGAAGGCCTCTTCAGCATGCTTCCAACCTTCACGGTCTTGGGCTTTCCTCTGCCACTCGGGTCCAATATACTTAACGATGTCATCAGTCCATCGTGCTTTCGGTCTTCTTCGCGGATGTTTGCGATCAAGCGGTATCCACTCCAGGATTGCCTTGGTCCATCTGTCGTCCCATCGCCTCGCTATATGGCCTGCCCATCTCCATTTCAACTGTTTTACTCTTCCAATGATGTCACAGACTTTTGTTTGTTCCCTGATCCATGCGCAGAACTTTCTGTCTCGTCTTGTAATGCCAAGCATACATCTTTCCATTCCCCTCTGTGCCACCCGAAGTTTTTGAATTGATTGCGATGTGAGTGTCCAGGTTTCACTTCCGTATGTCATAACGGGTAGAACGCACTGATCGAATACTTTTCTTTTCAGGCAAAGTGGGAGTCTGCTCTTAAACACTATGTTGAGCCTACCAAATGCCTGCCAGCCACATTTAACACGCCGTTCCACCTCCCGGGCGGTATTCCCCTCCATGGAAATCCTCTGCCCAAGATATACAAAGCTGTCCACAATCTCTAAATCCCTTCCTAAAACTGAAATTCTTCTGTCCAGAGCGAAGTTATTGAACATAACCTGACTCTTTTTCAGGTTTATTTTCAAGCCACATGGTTCGCCAGCCCTTTGCAGTTCTTGTATGCGTCTTTGCAGCTCCTCTGGGTCTTGTGAAATGAGAATAATATCATCTGCAAATCTAAGATGGTTTAAGTTTGCACCATTGATCTTTACCCCATCCTGTTCCCAATCCAGTTTACGGAATACTTCTTCAAGGCCAGCCGAGAAAAGAATAGGCGATATTGCGTCACCCTGCCGTACACCTCGTTCTATATTAATTCCCACTTCAAGATCATCAAGGTGAATTGTGGCTGTAGCTCCATCATATATCGATTCTAATAGGTTTACATAGGCTCTCTCTACACCTTGGCTAAGCAGTGCATCCATTATCGCATGCTTTGAGATGGAATCAAATGCTTTTTCGTAGTCGATAAAAGCCAAGCACAGTGGCATGGTGTATTCGTTGTGCCTTTCTATGACCTGCTGTACAACCTGGATGTGATCCATTGTACTGAATCCACTTCTGAATCCTGCTTGTTCTCTTGGTTGTGCGTCATTCAGTTTTTTTAATATTCTTTTAGAAATTATCTTAGTGAAAACTTTGTACATCACTGATAGGAGGCTTATTGGACGGTAGTTCTTTAAATCTTCCTGTGCTCCTTTTTTATGTAAAAGGATCACTTCTGCATTTTTCCATAAGTCAGGTACTTTTTGTTCTTTGAGGCATTTTGAGTATAATTTTGCCAGTGTTTTATGTAACGTCCGACCACCAGCTTTTAGCATTTCGACAGTTACAGAATCCTTTCCTGGAGCCTTGCCGTTCTTCATCAATTCTATAGCATTTGTTACTTCCTCCACTAGGATATCTGGTATTATATATTGTTCTTCCGTGGGTATTGCTGTCCCTGACATATATATATATATATATATATATATATATATATATATATATATATATATATATATATATATATATATATATATATATATATTTGTGGGAAAAAAAATGTCTAGCTAGAAGAATACAAAAATATACTTTTATATGCTTGCTATTAACATTAAATATGCGGTTTTTCTTTTGCAAAAAAAATGAACTAAGTTTAAGAACTCTAAAATAGACGTCCCTTTTTTTCAATTACCGACCTAAAGTTGTTCCAAGTTCTCCTTGATCTCTCTTGATTGATATACTTATCATTCCACAGCATTTGATTAAGTTGTATATTCACTTCTCTTTGTTATTTGAAATGGCTCTCTAAATATTTGATCTTCTTCTTGTTCTATCTTGTCTTGTATTTTCTTGTATTCCTCCCAGGAGACTTATTTCAATCATATTTAATTTACTTTTGTCGGTGATTTGAAATAGTAGGTTTTTACAATTTTTTATACCGTTTCTGCTTTTGTTGAGGAGATACCTTTCTAAGACAGGAAACTTCTATTTATAACATTGAGTTTTAGCGGAGAAAAATCTTATATTATATCTTTATGATAATGGGTCTAGTACACTCTTTATCGACTGACGTTTCCATGTTCATGATGGAAGAAGAACTATTATCATACGGAGCTAGTAGTGATCGTGATTTTGGTAAAGATGTCAAGGAAATGCTTGCAACAATGGAAACTCGTGGAGTAAAATCTCCAGAATTATCCTCCAGTTCTTTTGTAGTTTGGTTAAACGTTTGATGTTCATTTTTGGAGCTTATTGATTGTTTTTAAAGCGGGACCTTATATATTGATTTTGTGTGAGTTTTTCTAGGGAATTTTTGGGGAAGAAAAACTTCCTCACTCCATTAATGTATGTGCCGTCTGTTTCACCAGTTGGAGATTTGTATGGCGAACATGCTAATTTTTAAATGACCAAAATTAAACTTATACACGATAAAATGTCTAATGAAACATAAAGAAAATATAATGATCGATTTAACAGTAATAAGCTATATAAAATCTAAAAGTTGATTCGTTGCATTTATGCCTATATGGCTCCTTATACATTATAAACTGTATGTTTTTAGCCTCGGAGATACATTAGTTTATTATTTAGATAACATTTCTGTAATAACCCAGTATTCACTTTAAAACTTAATGAAAATAGTTTTATAATCAAATCTAAAATATTCAAATATTAAAATTATGATCTTAATTATATACAATGATCATCTGAACAGAACTTTACAAAGAATTTTTAATTTGTCATATTAGCGTTACTTTCTATTACAATTTAATACTCTTATAATTTAACCAATAACTTCGTATTTATCTTTAGTTTTGCGAAACTGTTTTTCTAGTTTTCCGTTATAGTTTTTTTACCCTTTTTTTATTTTTTCGAGCATCTCACACAAACTAATTCGAAATTAACACTTATTTACATGTAACTACAACGTGCAAGTTTTCTCTAAAATTCGAGAAACTAAATTGTCTAAAAAAAAATAGACTGTATTAATAATTTAAGAAAGCCAATTTTGTCGGCTTCTTGGTTTTTGAAGGTGTATCTTCGCTAATAAATTTCTTTCATTTTATTTCATTCTTTACCTTCAAAACTACGTCTCTCTATTTATGTATTTATTTAATCGTATCCGAAACAACAAAGCAACACAGAACATAACTACTAACAAGTTTTAGACTAGAAGCTGGCCACGTCTAGCGCGTTTAGAGTGGCCTTCGTGAGCTCGTCGACGCTGCAGGTGTTTACGCATAGCTCGCATTGCATGAGATGGACCAGACACCAATTGATCTGAAATCTCCCAACTGTTTATGTTGCTTTTGAACTTTGCAACTCTGAAGCGTAGTCTATTCAAGGATTTCCATTTTACCTATTCCTCTGTGTGTCCTGAGGGAAGTTCCTCCCTTGGTATAAACCACTCGGGAAGATGGGCGTTTCTATCTTGCCACATTTCTAATCTAATTTATTGCGATGGGTTGGAAAGATTCTCTGTTGAGTACAGGAAACTCTTTGTCGATTTGAGTCGGTAACGGGTTGATTCCCTTTTGATTGCAGGTTGATATCCGAATAGGAGATCGCTAGTAGACGTAAACGATTTAGGGTCTCTCTGTTGATGTCTTTTAATATTTGCATTGAAGAAAAATTAAAATTGTACATCTTAAAGGATATTTTTACAAATCTGCATAAAATTAGCAATGAAATTTTGATTAAAACTTTACTATTAACAGAAATAAAGTATGTCTATATAATTATTTACTTAAAAAGCACGGAAATATTTGATGATTGAATTTCATATTTAAATATCATAATATTTTATTTATATTTTAACAGGTTTTGCTGAAAGTGCCCAAATAGCAGGCCTGATTGGCAAAAAATTTAGTGACGGTCGCATTCACAAAATAATTGCATTAGATCCAACCGGAGGCAACTATATTCATGAACCAAAAACCAAAATTTTGAATGAAACGGATGCAAATCAGGTATGTCTGTTTATTATTATTATTATTATTCACGTATGGGCCCTGGTGGACCACGCGAAGTACAATTAGAGGCATTTGTTGTTGTTAGCCTTCCTTTGCACCCATACTAATTTCATTCTTTCGCTATGAGTTTTTTCCTTTCGTCAGACCAAGTTGTTCCAGTCTTCCTACATTTTTCTCTCTGGCCAACCTTCCAAACGTCAAGCTTGTGTTTGAAACAGCCTCTATCCTGAATTTCACTTTGTGTAATATTTGCTGATCTTAGGTCCTCTTTAATTGCAGCAATCCATTTAATTATTTCTACTTTAGCTCTACTCCTATTTTAATAAAATTCGACTAGTTGTCTTGTTAGCGTACTCGGATTCATCCGGTTTTATGTGTCTGTAAATCTTAAGTGTTCTTTTTCTCATATCGCTATGTATATCTGTGTATTGTTTGATTTCTTGGTTTTCTCGAGGACGGTATGTTGTTGTATTTATTTGTTTGGGGCCTAGGATTTTTCTTATGATTTTTCTCTCTATCTTTTCAATGTCCTCTATGTCTCTCTATCTGTATAGACATTCTGGCTTAATAACCGTGTTGTAATGTCTCAATTTTGTGTTTTTAGATAGGCATTTTTTTGTTGTAAATATTTTGTGCAAGTCTCAATGCCTTTTCCATTTTTTGACATCTACCCTTATTGGCCGCTTTTTCCTACCCATTTTCCATGATTATTTCACCCAAATATTTGAATTGAGAGACTCGTCTGATGTTACCATATTTTGTTTTTAGAAATGGTGTTCTTAGTCTGTTGCAGGTCATATATTGTGCCTTTTCAAATGATATTTGGAGTCCTACCTTTTCTGCTGTTTCTTTTAGGATTTCAATCTGTTTTTGAGCCGTTAATACATCTTGAGCTAAAATTGCTAGATCATCAGCAAATGCCAGACAATCAATTTGATGTTGGTTCTCCCCAGTTTAATGGGCTGGTCAATATTCAGTGCCGACTTTTTTTCACGCCACTCCTGTATTACTTTTTCTTTTTTCTTATTTAACACAGTTACATAAGAGTGGCGAGAGTCCATTCCCTTGTCTCACTCCAGTTTTAATTTCAAAGAGCTCTGAGATGTCACCCATGAATTTAACTTTTGACCTCGTGTTAGTTAACGTTGCTTTAATAATTGCCAGCGTTTTCAGATCTAGTCCTTGTTCTTTCAAGATTCGGAATAAAGATTCGCGGTCAATAGAATCATATGCTTTTCTGAAATCCACAAATGTACAGACGAGATTTTTATTGTACAGTTTTTGATGTCTTAGAATCAACTATAGATTCAGGATCTGTTCAAGGCAGGATCTGCCCGGTCGAAAACCTGCCATGATTATTTCGCCCAAATATTTGAATTGAGACCACGGGCGTAGCCAGGATTTAGTTTGGGGGGGGGGGGGGTTAGTTTGAAGTAAATAAAACAACAAAAATATACTTACATGACATTTAATATCTATATATTCATCGGAAAAAATACGATATATTTATAAAGTTATTAACTTTAAATGAAATGGTTAAATTAATTACGTTCCTCTGCGCTAAATCTAAAACCATTAAAGAAGAAATCTTCGACTTTTTCTTTTAAATATATCCACTACTTCATCTGCATGAATTTCTGTTCCATAGTGAATGTTCATGAGAGCCAAACCATTAAATCTGTTTTCACTTGTAGTGTTTCGTAAATAATTTTTCAGTCTACTTAGGCTCGAGAAAGACCTTTCTGGGGTAGCAGTGGATGGTAGCCAAGATTTGTAATAATGTGTAAATATTAGGATAAATGTTTTTATCGCACATATCTAGATTCCAAACTAGATTTCGGGGTAGGTGAGATACTTGTCATCACTGTTTTCCATACTTCAAGTTCTGCTTTAACCACTGATATGTTGCTTTCGGGAAGCAGTGACGAGTACATGGAAATTGCTTCTTCAATTTCAGAACTGACAGTAAAATTTGAAGGTAGCACACCAGATAATGCTGATACTACTTTACGATGTTTGGTAAACCTTTCAACCAATTGTTGAATTGTATGATCAAGAAATGGAATGAACAAATTCATTTTGTAATACGTGCATACATCCAATGCAGGAATGGTCGGTCTATTTAATTGTCTTCCGACGACGCGTGGCATTCGCAGTATACCACCATTTTCTTCCAGTAAAACCTTTGCGTCTTCATACAGATGAAGATATTCGCCGTCAGTGTTGTTTCTCAGGAGTTGTAAGACATTAATAACATCATCTACATGTTTGAATCTTCTGTAGTTTGTTACCGGTTCTTTTAATACCGTTTTGGAATTATTCCAATTTATTTTATTACCTCATGCGTGTTGACAAATTCTAGATTTATTAAAATCGCCCTTTCTAAGAAGGTTTTTATGCTCTTTTATTCTAACATCTAACGATCTAGACGTCTCACCTACATAGAATTTGCCACATTCGCAGGGAATTTTATAAACCAGTTTTGGTATTTTCTTGTATATTGTTTGGTTTAGTCTTTGTTAATAGAGATCTAAGAGTATTCTGATTCGTTCTTATGTTGTATTTATTTCCTACTCTTTTAATTGCGTCAGAAATACCGCGGATATAAGGAATTGTGAAGTTAATTGTTTGAGAGTCATTATTATTGTAATTAATAACTTGTCTGTTTTGTCTAGTATCAAAAGTTTTAAACGATTTATCTATAAAACTTTTTTGGGTAATTGTTTTTTTTATGTGATTTGTTTCTTTTTGTAGTGTATCACTGTCGGTACAAACATCTGTCATATAAACTTTTAATTACTCCTATTTTCATCGATTTTGAGTGATCTGAAAAAAAATTGAGCAATGGCAATTTATTCTCCTTTTCCATCTCTAAAGTAAACTTAATTGTAGGCTCTCGAGAATTTATATCTAGTAAAAAAATATTTAGATCGTCAATGCTATGTTGCCATATAGCAAAAATATCATCAACATATCTAAGCCATATTAATGGCTTTTTAAGAGATTTATTTAATATGTCATTCTCGAGTTCCTCCATAAAGATATTACTTATCAAAGGAAAAAGAGAAGAACCCATGCCGAAATTGCCATTCCGAAATTTTGTTGATAATAATCATTTTCTAATTGAAAATATGTGGTTTTTAAGCACAGAGTTAATAATTCCAAAATTGTATTTATGTTTAGTGCGGTCTTTTAATGTTGTATCATGTTCTGGCCCTTTAAATCTCTTAATAACCCTTTCTACAATAACCCCGTAATCTCTTTTTAACTATTAAAAGTGATTTATCAACTGGTAGATTAGTAAATAAACTCACCACGTCAAAACTAACCATTAAATTTTTGTTTGTAATTTTAATGTTTACATAAAAACATAGGAACAGGTAAGAACAGGTAAACATAAGAACAGGTAACAACATAAGAACAGGTATTTTTGATATTTTTTGAGTTTTAGACAGTGTCGAAAAACCCAAATAAAGAAAAAAAAAATGAACACGCCACAATCATTCAGACATTAATTGTAGTTCCCGCCAAACCGTGTCATTGGAACAATTTTCTTGTTGACATTTGACAAAAGGTTTTCAACTCACAACAATACAAGTTTCATATAACAGCATAATTTGTAATAGCGTTGAACATGTCGAATTTTGTGCTGAAACTACGATTTGCGGACAGCATTGATTTTGTGTTACCATTTGAAAAAAACGGCTGCAAAATCGTATCCAACGCTTATCGAACCTTACGGTGAGAATACTCTTTGTAAATCAATGTGCATCGAGTGGTTTAAAACATTCAAAAGTAGCGATTTCGACGTGAGAAACGAAGTACGTGGAAGACCACCGAAAAAGTTTGAAGACAGTGAATTTCAAGCATTATTGGATAAGGATTACGCTCAAAGGCAACAAGAACTCGAGGATTAATTAAATGTGACACGAGAAGCCATCCCTATACGTTTGAAAGCCAGGAGAAAGATTCAGAAGATGAGAAAATGGGTTCCACATGAACTGAATAAAACACAGCAGGAAACCCGAAAAACCACTTGCAAAATGCTGCTCGCCAGGTACAAAAGAAAGTAATTTCTCAATCGAATTGTGCCCGGCGATAAAAAATGGAAATATTTTGAGAATCCTAAGCGTAAAAGATTATGGGTAACTCCAGGCGAACTATCGACATCGACTACAAGGACATATTGCTAAGGACGGAAGACAATGCTCGGTGTTTGGTGGAATTAAAAGGGTGTGATCTATTATGAGCTGCTAACACCTGGCGAAACCGTTAATAGTCAACGCTACTGACAACAAATCATGGATTTGAATCAAGCTTTGCGTGAAAATCGACCAGAATATCAAAAAAGGCAACACAAAATGATTTTACATCATGATAATGCACCATCACATAGCCAAACTGGTCAAGGAAACAATTGAGGCATTTAGTTGGGAAATAATTTCGCGTGCGGCTTACTCACCAGACTTGGCTCCGTCCGATTATTACTGATTTGCATTATTGGAACACGCACTTGCTAAGCAGCGCTTCACTTGTACGAAAATGGCTTGATGACTGACATGCCATCCACAAATTGTTAGGCAAGTGGGAACAATGTATAGCTAGTGATGGGACAATACTTCGAATAAAATATATTTTACCATTTTCATACAATAAATGTGTATTTTCTATACAAAAATTCCAGTTTCATATTTATGTATCCGGCACGCGATTCTTAATTTTTTTTTATTGTTTGAACAATGTTCTTAAGTTTATTTGTAGTTAATATTGAAGTATGCTTTTACATATATTTGCTTACAAATTAATTCTTAAAATTGCTTTTCGATTGGTAATTTAGTAACTTTTTCTCGGGAAGCCTCAGTTTTAATCCTAATTATATTATATATTCAAAATCCCGTGAAGAATCTTTGGTTCAATTTATGAAAGTGCATCTCATAGTGTCCTGTACTTTATTTTGGTGTTTTAGTTATATTTCGATTTAACCTTATAAGTTATGGGAAAATGTATAGAGAGATACGCAATTATATTGTTGTAGGTTCTGGTTATTCACACCGAAGCTACTACATTGGGATACCCCACACCACTTGGCTCCATCGATATATTTGTCAATGATCCAACGGAAGGACAATTTTGGTGTCAAAAATATGAACGTATGTATTACCAATCTAGAATGACCTACACATTTCATGAATTATTTCTTTTAGGAAAACATTGTTCTCATGTTGCCGCAGTTGAAATTTTTGTCGATGCTCTCGATCCAGATACACAAATTTTCAGAAAACTACCGACTGAGTTAGATGGCTTTCCCCTAAATGTGAAATTAAATGTACACGGAGAATTTCATCTTCGTGTTAGCTTAGAAGAAGTTCATGCCAATCGTAAGATTTTTGCAGTGACATGAAATAATAAAAATGTTCATTGGATTGAAATATATAATAGTAAATATGGCAAAGTAAAATGGCTAGTAGTATGGCTTTCCTGAAATGTTTGTTGACTTGTTAATACACTGAATACTATTTGGAGTTATCTAGAAGTTAGACAGTTGTATATATCGATTGCAGATCCTTATAGAAACTTTATTTGGTTTACATTCCGAATGCATTGATTCGAGGGATTCATAATAATATCAATCTCTCTTAGATTCAACGTGCGATCGGGAACATTATATCATGAATTTTGTTGATCATTTCTTCAATAGTTACCACACTTGTGCTCTTGTAAGTGGGCACTTGAAAACTATTAAATGTGACGGGACAGAATCGCCATAAAAGTTTATTAATTTTTTTTGTGTTTTCAAAGTAAAAAATAGTTTCAATATACAATAATTAACTCTATTATTATATTCAGGTAGTAAGACTAGACTAATTCAATCTCGTTCGGTTACTATGAGGAAGAATTCACCCACATTTTAAGTCCGGTTTCGTATTTTAACCTCCTCAGACCCAGGCAAATTTTAGCTTTTTTTTGATTCGTCAACTTTTTTTCTTTCACAACCAACCACCAGGTATTTTTGTGGGTAAAAAAGTATCATTTTCATTACTGCCAAAGTTGTATTTTTTAAAAATAATAACATACATATATATATTTATAATTTATGATACAATTCGAAACAATTTCTTTCGAGTTGCAGACATAAATAAATTTTGCACGAGCTGCATCTAACAGGCGCTTTGTTGGATGAACACCCAAGAAGCCTGCATCTGTTTTTTGTTACAGGATGCGGGAATTCAGGGAGATGCAGACTTTGCTGTATTCTTTGGGCATCAGGTGGGTGTGGTCTAGGAGGTTTTGGTTTTTTTTTGCTGGCTCCACCAGCTCCGCCTCTTCCGGGACGTAATCAGAATCCTCTTCAGATTCTGAGTAACGTTGCACGGGTCCATGCCTCAGGTAGTGCTCGTATTGAATTCTAAAATCGACGACAGGCTTATTGTCCATCCATTTTATGACAGCTTGCTGCCCGTACCGCTGACTACCTTCTCAATTTGTCTTCTTGCTTCCCTTTTCATTTGTTTATCATCCTGCAACAATGCATTGGCAGCTTTCGGCACGCGGCTACTTTGTATTATGCCAGTCCCTTGACAGCTGTTCTCGGAAAACATGAGGTCCAATAACAGTGGAAAAGTGAAATACCTATCCATAAAAACAGATGATCCTTCAGTAACTGTCTCTAGTAATGTCATTACCGCCTTGCCTCCATTGTCTAATCTTTTAGTGTAGGTGCTGGTGGTGATGGGGTCACCCTTTCCCTGGTAAAAAATAAATCTAATGGGATACGATTTGCTCCTGCACATGCAAACAGCTTTCCATGTGCATTCCACAAGGATTTGGTTTGTTTCTGATTATCTGCCTTGCTGGCATTTTTCCCCAGAACGGGACCATCTGCTCATCGATACAGACTATTTGTGGAATAGCTATGCCCTCTTGTTTTATCCTTCGGTCCCAATACATTCTCATTCTGGGGTATCCTTGGTACGACATCATGATTGTCATAGCAAAAAATATTTTCATTTCATCAAACGTTGTCTTGAGTAGCTTACCCTTTTTCAATAGATACTTTGTATTTGTGTACTCACTTACAATATTGAAAAAATCGCCCGGAAGCTATTTTCGAACATAATCGTGGACAGGCAAATTTATTGCATAATTTGTCGGCGGTTCGTATTCAGGAGCTGATGCTACAGGAAAAAAATCATTAGTTTTGGTCTAAGTTGGAGAAAAACATAGGGATTCTGAAGGAACACTAGCTGCCAGTAAGTCACTTTGCAAATCCAAGTCAACGCCAATATCTTCCTCTCCACCTTCGTCTTCCTCATGGATACCCTCATTGGCCTGAGGCAAGTAATCCGGATCGCCATTGTCATCATCAGATAAATCCGTATCATTCACGTCCCATCCAAAATATCCTCCACAAACTGCTCAAATATCTCTGAATCTGCAAAAAATATTTAGGTTTGGTATATATATATATATATATATATATATATATATATATATATATATATATATATATATATATATATATATATATATATGCATATTTTGTGAAAATCAACAAAGAAGATAGTCTAAATTTCATCAAATCAAAATATTAAATTGCGATTCATTTTTATTAGTAAAAAACAAAATACTTTGCGTAATTCAAAATGAAAACAGAAAGTTCTAGAAAGAAACGTCTGCCTATCAGCCCAATGTCCCCCATAGGGGACGTATAGATTTGTTATCGTTTTGCCAAATTTTGATAACAGTTATCGCAAGAACAAACATATTCCTTCATTCTTTGATATTTTAGGTAAATATTGCTTTCAAAAAATAAAATAAAATATAAAGATTTGTACAAAAAAATATACTTACAAATAGAAATCCATTCAGAACGATTACGTCTAGGAGTCGCCATTTTGATATCAACACTAGAACTGATAACAACGAGGTGGGCCCACCTCTGTTGGGGGATCTGTTGAGAGCTTCCAGAACTAAAAAACAGTGTTGCCAAGGTCTATAGGGAAGCCGCTGTAGCCAAGGTCGCAAAAAGAAATTTGTGTCTCCTACAGGGGACAGTGGGCCTGAGGAGGTTAACGACTCGTGACTTGAGCTCGGGTGTTTTCCACTCGAAGTAATCTAATTATCTGATTATCCAGGGTTTTAGGTTAGCCCTTCTGGCTCTTACCTATTTCTATTGATGTTGCCTATGATCCTGAAGGTGTTGTAGATTGAGGGCTTCTATCTAGTTGAGAAAGTGCTGATTTAACAGCTGAGAAAGAAATCTAAATGATTTCGGGAGGTTATTTTAGAAGATTTTTCAAGACTCAGGCTGCAAGGCCCAAAATCTAGTAAACTGGCTGGCTTCTACCTTCTTTCTTCCTAGACGGAAAATGTGCATTAGGTTTGATGTGGCGTTGTCATCGATGCTGGATTCTGATACTAATAATTTGCTGGTTGTTATAAAGAATGAGTGGGTACAATTTCGATTGAATTAGACACAGAACCCTCTGGAGTTTGTTAGCAAGCCCAGGTATGATCTTGGCTTGCGATAGAATTTGATCCATCTGGTTAACAGATTCTTTCTGGTCGCTCTTGCATTTCTACTTGGACGTAGAAAGAAATCGTCGAAGAAGTTTAAATCCTCTGGGATTTTTGCCAGGGAATGAATAAAATATTCAAGCACACCACCCCGGACATAACAGTCTTTGAGAAGCATAAGATTTTGTTAATTGATGTGTATTATTATAAGTACTCTAGGCACTATGTCACCCAAATTTATAGACAACTTACGCAGCCTGCAGCTCCAATGACAGTGCCAGATGTGATGATTTTTGTGATGTTCTGTGTTTGTTGATATCCTTACCGTGTATCAGTATATTTCTAAATATATATATATATATATATATATATATATATATATATATATATATATATATATATACATATATATATGTCGCATTTAAGATGAAGACACCCCCTTCAATACTCAATTGAAATCTAAACTTTAAATTCAGCCTTCTACGAATTCACAAACAGGGTCAATTCTCGATATTTTGCTTCGCGTTCGAGATATCGAAAAAAGTTATTAGAAAAAGTTGTTCAGAATATTATTTTAACCCCACATACGGAGTTTCATGATAAAATTCGTATTTTTAATTTTGTCATTATTTTGGACTATACTAGTTGAGACTAGTTGAGAGAAATCACATTTGATAGTTAATTATTTGTGTTATGAAAATTATTGTTGTATATTTTTTACTAAAATTTGATCAATTACCAAAAATTGTTTTCCCATAATAATAAAATAAATATTCCTTTGTAAGTGCTATTTATTTTACTGAAATATATGAATACATGACACCATTAAATTGACAGTGTGTCAAGTTTTTACTTTCCATAGAATACTAATTATCAAATTATAAAATAAACTTGTAATAATTTTGAGTATAGACCAAAATAATGAAAAAAATTAAAATAGGAATTTTGCCATGAAACTCAGTATGTAGTGTTAAAATAATATTCTAAACAACTTTTTCAAATAACCTTTTTCGATATCTCTAACGCGAAGCAAAATATTCAGGATAGACCCTGTTTGTGAATTCGTAGTAGGCTGAGTTTAAAGTTCAGATTTCAGTTGAGTATCTTAAAAAATGTGATCCATCAACCTGTATGATTGTGTAAAAATTCAAATCTGTATTCCTTCAAATAGCGAAAATATGGGGGTGTCTTCATCTTAAAGGCGACACACTATATATATATATATATATATATATATATATATATATATATATATATATATATATATATATATATATATATATATATATATATATATTTCTGCAAAGGTATACACAGAACTGAAGAAAAATATAATAAATTTATTAATTAATAAGAGAGATGAGAATCAGAGAACAAAGGTAATCCCGAAACTTTTATGCACTTTCAAAGGCGGGGTTCACACTTATAAAAGAGCTTACTAAAGTAATAAATAGTTTCATTTCCATGATTACCCAAAAATATTTATCATTTTTTGGCGGAGACGCAGGTTGTTATGCGTTCCACATGATATTGTGGAGCCCAACTGTCGGGGGTCTATAGCTCCTGACTGCCGTTGTCTTATTGGATGCAATCCAAAGAAATCAAAAAACTGCAGTTATAAGCCATCCGACGAGAGGTCGGCGAAAGTGTGGGTTGTTTGATTGTGGAGAGGGACTCCCTATTTTTGACGAGAGAGCAAATGTCGGTACCCTGATGAGTCTAACCACCAACAGACGAAACAAGTGTCCTCCAATATGAGGGATGGCTTCCTCCCAGTCAAGCAACTAACGAATGTTCATTTTGGCGGAGACGCAGGTCCGAACCCAACGGTCGTGTTGACTGACTGACTACTGTTGTCTCATTGGACGCAATCCGAAGAAATCAAAGAACTATATATATATATATATATATATATATATATATATATATATATATATATATATATATATATATATATATATATATATATATATAGATATATATTATTCTCGTCTCATTTATTGAGACTTTCGGTTAGTTAATAAGTTTTAATTTTATTATTGTTTTATTGACATTTCGGTTCAATAACGAACCATCCTCAGAACATTTCTTTAATAAACTTCATTTTTGTAAAAAACACAAATTTACATTTAAAAACCTAAAAATATCTAATTAAATAAGCCGGTCGCGTTGGTGCGGCGGTAAAAGCGTCTGCTTTGCCGAATCCGCGCTGGAGCGGTAGCTGGTTCGATTCCAGCGCTCGGATGGTTATTTTTTTCTATCTTCTGTCCGTTTATCTTTCCTAAATGTTTGTGATTGTTTCTAGGCAAGAGTGTAAAATCCGACTACGAATTACCCCTCAGTCACGCCAGTTAAAGGCTGGGTAAGGCCGGATGCCTTCTGAGAAGTGTTCTACGTTGGTCACTCGCTAGTCGGTAGGTTTCCTGATAGATTTATGGGTAGGCACATAACCAATTATGGGGGGGGGGGGGGGGGGTGCTGGCCTGGGTTTGTCGGAAGCTGATGACCGTGGTTCGGAACCCACGTTAAGCTGTAGGTCCAGTCGCTAAATAGCCTAGTTGCTGATGCGCCTCTAACCCAAACACTTTACTTTTTACTTTAATTAAATAATTAATTTTCCAAATGTTTAATTAATGTGTGACGTTTTTTTCTAATTTTTAAATGACATTAATGACTGACATATTTAACAAATGTTCCAGATTTAAATTTTTATTTATTATTATAACCTAACTTTTATGGATTTGTTATGTGAAATGATATTAGATGCTATTATATATAATATATAAAGTCCTTAATCACAATTGGATGGCGATTGTTCTTTTTATTTATTTTTACAAGAATACCAATGAAAATATATTTTATTACTAGATATTTTAGATATATATGTTTATTTTAGAGACTAATCGGCAAGTTGAAATTGGAACTAATGGTCTGTCGATAGAGGAAATACCAAAAGTTGCCCTGAAACAATGGATTTCAAGTAACCCTACATCAGAAATTTTTATTATAATAATTGATGATGAAATATCCCAAATTGAATGGTACAGTGTTGATTTCAATAAATTCAAAGTTAATTAGGTGTAAGTTATTATACTTATACGTTTTTTCTGTTTTTAGGACCATTAGAATAAAGAACCTTTTATTTCCCAATTATTATGTTCTAGTCGTAAACTGGTCCAAATATAAGCAAGAATCCTTTCGGGAAAGTTTTTCTCACATCCATGCAGTTGCTGAAGTTCTAAGCCAGTATATTATTGATATGAATCTTCCAACAAATCAGCTCACAGTAGTAGGTGTGTAACATTAGGGATAATTAATTAATTATATAGTTCTAAGTATACATACGTTGACAAAACTACATACAGTGAAACTCGGTTACAACGTACCGGAGGGGATTTTAATAATCAGTACGTTATATAAGAAGTTAATTACATTTATATAGATTTTATTAATTCGTGACAAAAATACACGCGTATTATAATAATAAAAAACTTAAAACAATTTGTAAAAAAGCCTGTAATATGAGTTTGCTTCTGGCAATTTACAAGAATATTTTGTTGTAAATACATTTCTATTTCAGGCGCTGTGCTCAAAATTCCATCTTCTGTAGTGCTTCTACTTTCTAAAAATCATTTTACGTTTTTTTAATCCCTGTTATAGCATCATGAAAAGTTGGAAGCCTTTTTTCTAATGGTACTTTTTCATCTTCTTTACGATCAAGCTATTCAGTTCCACCAAACTGCGCCATGATCTCCTGATTGGTAAGCATACTGGTTGTCACAATGTACTTACCCCCATCAACGAAAACGTCTATTAGAATGGAATTGTATTTTTCCAAGTTAAAATTATTATCAGTTAGCCAGACATTGAAAGGCAAGTTGTACTCGTCCTTCTCAGCTTATTTAACAAGCCATTGGGTGAGAGATAAGTCATCGTCCTCGTCGAACTCGCAAAAGGAGGACCATACACGTTTGAAACAATTCTAAACTGTTTTTTTTTTTGGGGAAACCTATTGCCAAGCTTTAGAAATCATTTCACTACTGGTGTGCTATTTTCAATAGACTTAAGATTACCGATTATAAGCTGTCGTCGATAATATTCTTTCAAAGATCCATTGGTTGCAGAACGGACGTAAAATTTGGTGGGAAAAATCCTGTTTAATGTTTTTTAGATTCGAAATATGTGGATGAGCAGGGCAGTTATCAACAAGCAATAATATGTGCCTATTTTGTCTTATTATTTGTGTGTCCCATTATCTTTAATCAGTTGCGAAAATATGAGCGGTCATCCACGATCGCTTATTTGCTGTATAGTTAACTGGTATTTTTAATTGTTTAAAACACCTGGGTTTGCTAAATTTGCCAATAACTAAAAGTTTTTTTTTTAGTTCCGGCCATGTTTGCGCCCAGAACGGTTATTCTTTCCTTCGATACTTTTCCCGCGATACATTTTTCAACTTTAAAGCTCAGTAATGTCTAAATGATGTGGCGTGTTCATATATTTTTTCTCCTTTATTTGGGTTTTTCGCCACTGTCTAAAACTCAAAAAATATCAAAAATTACCTGTTCTTATTTAAAGAAAGAATCACTGGGTAAAAACAAAAAACCAAACGGGGACCAATTTCTCAGTGATTCTTTTTTGTAATAAATTTGCCTAACGAACAAAATTTTAAAGATATAAAAATGTTATAAAAATTTTTACAAACTTTTAACGTTAACGTTTCGGAGGGTAATCTCCCCCCGTTTTCAAAACTGAACTAAAAAATAAATTATATTAATTTGTAATATATAAAGTAACGAGTGAAAGTAAATATATTTTTTTGTATGTCAACGATACTTACATTGACAACAATGGATTTTCATGACAGTGACATACTACCAAAAAATATATATAGGTAATGTTTACTGTGTGATTGTTTATTGTACTGATTGTGTATTCAAATTTTAGATCTCTATTAATAAAGACTAAACCAAACAATATACAACAAAATACCAAAATTTTGGTTTATAAAATTCCCTGCGAATGTTGCAAATTCTATATAGGTGAGATATATAGACCGTTAGATGTTAGAGTAAAAGAGCATAAAAACCTTCTTAGAAAGGGCAATTTTAATAAATCTAGAATTTGTCAACACGCATGGGAATCGGGTCATAAAATCAATTGGAATAATTCCAAAACGTTATTAAAGGAATCGGTAACAAAATACAGAAGATTAAAAGAAACCGCTATAATTAATTTAAATAAAAATAACTGTATTGCCTTCGGTAGATTTAAATTCAATATGGTTCCCGATTCTAAAGAATACAATTAAAAACATTTAAATATTTGAATACACAATCAGTACAATAAACAGTCACACAGGAAACATTACCTATATATATTTTTTGGTAGTATGTCACTGTCATGAAAATCTATTGTTGTCAATGTAAGTATCGTTGACATACAAAAAAATATATTTGCTTTCACTCGTTGCTTTATATATTACAAATTAATACAATTTATTTTTTAGTTCAGTTTTGAAAACGGGGGGAGATTACCCTCTGAAACGTTAACGTTACAAGTTTGTAAATTTTTTTATAACATTTTTATATCTTTAAAATTTTGTTAGGCAAATTTATTACAAAAAAGAATCACTGTGAAATTTGTCTCCGTCTGATATTTTTGTTTTGACCCAGTGATTCTTTCTTTAAATAAGAACAGGTATTTTTGATATTTTTTGAGTTTTAGACAGTGGCGAAAAACCCAAATAAAGGAAAAAAAACCTTAAAGCTCGTTGTACTATTTGGAGCAAGTTTGTAAAAAAGACCAAGTTCATCGGCATTAAAAGCGTCGTTAGCGTCATAGTTTCTAAGAAGTGGAACTGAACTTGATTTAATCCAATCCATCGCATTTGCCAAGTTTACACTCGCAGCTTCTCCATGAATTTTACTAGAACTTATATTACGTTAACGTTTCTGGATTTCGATGTAACGTTTCGTTTATATGTATATGTATATGTATATATATGTATGCTACGCCATTAACCCGAGAGAACATCCGATCGTTTGTGTCTCGTTTGTTGGGAACGTGCAGACGTTTCGCCAAGGTCACACTTGGCATTCTCAATGCTTGTCTGAAGACTGAAAGCTGTGGACCCCGCTTTCTCACCCTGGTTTTCGGGTTGGCCGAAGAGGCCCTTACCCTTGTTCGAATTATTTATCCCGAAACGGGTACTGACTTTATCCCTTTTTGTGGTTCTATCTACCCCTTGTGATATCAAACTTACCCACTGAAAAGGGTAAGTTTGACTTAAGATTATTGTTTTTCTCGAAGTGCAGGTTAATTTGAAATTTAGACTTTTCGTCTTCATCGGAATGTGACTGAGTCCGCGACCAAATGCCGGGCTGACGGCCAGCGGAAGCCGTCAGTCCGCCATCTGAATACGGGACATAGGGACTTTGATGGCGGTTTCTGATGGGGTCTTATGCAGGCTGGAAAAACCCGAGAAGTTCGGGATCCGTGGGCCTGCTGCCTGAGGTTGAGGACGATCACGGAATTAGTTTTGCTGCCCTCCAAGGAGCGTTTGGAGGGCGGTGGACATCTGGGCCTGAAATTGGCTAACCAGTTGTCCCATTAGTTGCCCCACAAGCTCGGAGAAGGGATTATTCGCAGTCTCCTTTTGCTTTGGAGACGTTGGTTTCTTGAATATTGGACCGTGTGAAGGGCTTTTACTAGCCGGTTTCTTGAGGGGAGGAAAGTCCTCTTTCCCCGGCTTCGCAACACCTTAAATTTTATAGGTGAGCGAGGAATTTTGGTACTTTCTGTCAGAAGCACTCCATAACGGAGTACGTTATCAAAATGAATTATCTATTGAATGCTGCGTAATAACTGCCGGGACTTGGTTATTTGGTACATTATATCCGTAAATACGTAACAAGCGTGTACATTATAAGTGAGCTTAACTACAATTATTTTATAACACAAAGCACATATAAGGTGATTTTTGTGTGTCCGAACTTCAATAATCAAATAAAATAAAACAGCAACCAAATTAGATTCATTAAAAATATTTATTTTATGTGAAATAACATTAAATAGCATTAATGTTTAAAAAAAAATTCGGACAAATGTCTGCCGAGGCTACTTCTGAGAAAGCGCACTATGAGAGTCCAAGTTCCCACCACTTTTTCAACCTGTTGGGATCTTATATCTACAATTGTATAAGTTTTAGTTTTACAATTTTATGTAATTTGATCAAAACATAGAGAAATTAATGGGAAGTCTCAATGTAATGTAATTTATGACATATAGTACATTTAACAGCTTTTATTCACACGTGTTTTATATTATTTTGAAACAGTGTTTGTTTTTCCAAAAAAACTCGTACTTGCCTTTTCAACTCACCCTCTTTGCATTTTCAAGGGTATATCTTGAAAGGTTGAACCAATCAGTCCTGACAGATATGTTCAAATAAGATATTTTATCATACCTTTAGCATATTTAAAATTTGCCACCGAAGATCGCTAAAAATCTTACTCAATCATTTCTTTTTATTTTCGATTATTGTTTTTTTTAACATTTATGTCACCTATTACTGAGTACAGGCTACACTCACGAGCGTCCACCTACCATCTTCTTCAGATCATGATACAATGTCATCGATGATCTACCGTTATTCATTTTCCACACTCATGACATCCATTAAAGAATCTTAACAATTCATCTACTATCTGTTACTAAACTAAGAGATTTACCAGCAGTTCAAAAAAGTGTTTTGGTGTTTAGTGGTAAATCTCTTAGTTTAGTGTTTCACTCCAAATGTACCAATAGAAGAATTGATCTACTATATGTTGTTCTTGCCACATGGCGCGCATAATCCTATTTCAAATGTGCCACTTTTTTTACGACATCGACTATTTTAGTTTTCTGACGAATCCACTTATTCCTTTTCTTACCTCTCCATAATTTCTTCTCTTATACCGTTCATCTTTGCTTTTATTACCCTAAAAATAAAACTAGCTTTGCCAGATGGATTTGCAGTAAAATTTAAGCAGTCTTATAAAACAGGATGTACAGGAAAATTATACTAAAAATACAAATAACGAAGAAACGTCTCTCTTCTTGTACTCTGTTTGCAGTTATCGTAACTCTATCCATACTCTGTCGAAATCTACGATTTAGTATTTAGGACTAGTCCGTTTTCTAACATTTTCATAATTTCCGGAACCGATAAATAGGTGACGATTTTAAGTTGATCAATGTATATTTTCGCCGATCGTTCTCTTTTCCCTTATCTCTCTGTTATCTCATATATTTTCTGTTATCTCATATATTTTCTGTTATCTCATATATTTATCTATCCATCCCTGTTATCCATCCATGTTATTATCTATACCATCCCACCGGATGGAGTGGTTGAAAAATAAAGAAGTTTATTATGCATGTTCGTATTAAGTTTACTTAGGATTCAAACATTGGTTCGTAAAAACTGCTGGTAAAGCTTCAGATCAATCAACTACCATTAGGCCACATTTCGCTCTGTTCAATTTAAGATATACCTGGGCTCTAAATTTTTGTTCAGTTTGAGGAATTATTCCCAATCCAATAATAAGTTTAATTTTAGATTGGTAATATATTTAACTGAGGTAGCCGATACTTGATGGAAATTCATTTTAAATAAAAAACCAAGATTAATATCTAAATGTCCACTATATTTAAAACTTGTACGTATGACAATTGTTTCGCCACAGTGTCTTTTTCCCAACAACAATTGTCAATGAAACAATTGTCATACGTACAAGTTTTAAATATAGTGGAAATTTAGATATTAATCTTGGTTTTTTATTTGGATTGTTAAATTAAATTGGTATTTTACGAGGGTAGTCTGAAAAGTTTCCAGCCCCAACATGAAGATAGCGTTATTTCTTATTATATTTGATTACTGGCGGGTAGTCTGAAAAGTTTCCAGCCCCATCATGAAGATAACGTTACTCGTTACTATATTTGATTATTTCCATCTTTACAAATGAGTGAGAGTCTAATAAGGCTGAAATTGTCAAGGTTATCTTTCAAGGCATTATATTATCGGAATATTTTTGACGAGTAACGCCATGTTCATGTTGAGGGTGAAAACTTTTCAGGCTACCGTCGTAAATTAAGTGATGTAGCGAAATATGCATATTATATTAAGTGCTCTATCGATGTTTACACAAAATATGTGCAAGGAACACATTAAAATTAATAACAATCGACATGCAAATATATTTTATTAAATTATTTGTTCGTCTCTTTTTCATTTTTAGGTTTTGGTGAAAGTGCCCATATTGCAGGGCTTGTTGGAAAACAACAGTTAACACCACTACATAAAATTATCGCCTTAAATCCGTCTGGGAATGAATGGCGTTCGGTACCTAATTCAGAAAAGTTAAGTGCTCCAGATGCAAACGAAGTGAGTTAAATACACGTAGCTTTGTTAACTTTTTGTAAATATTGCTTGCTTAGATAATACTTACAGGTTAGTAAATAAGCTCGTTCGGTTTTTCTTCACGAATGACTCAAAGAAGCCGAGGTACCTTATAATTATATTTTCATTGAAGTTTTTCCCTTTCGAAATTTTAACAACTGAAATTAGTAGTAATCGCATAGGCAACAGCATTATCACAATTTCCTTCGGATGGCATATGAGGTTGGATATCATTGAGATGATAGGCAGCTTCATTCCAATTTACTAGGGCTGAACCTTGCCTGTATTCTATTTATCAAAATTTTATTAAGCAAGGCAATATTCAATTATCCTACTTGATGATAACACTTTCTACTTCGATATTTTAATCACTATAACTCAATCACTATAACACAATCACTATAACTCAATCACTATAACTCAATCACTATAACTCAATCACTATAACTCAATCACTATAACTCAATCACTGTAACTCAATCACTATAACTCAATCACTATAACTCAATCACTATAACTCAATCACTATAACTCAATCACTATAACTCAATCACTATAACTGAATCACTACAACTCAGTCACTATAACTCAATCACTATAACTGCGTATGTACTATATTATCGTACACGGTATGGCTTCTTCACAGCCACCAGATTTCTTTAACGAACTTGTTGAGCGATATGACAAATGTTTGAACAAAAATAGAAATTATATAGAAATGTATATAAAAGTACGTAGAATATGGAAACAAATACATTTTAATGGTATTTATAGGATTTTTCTTCTTACTAAAAAACGGACCTTATTTAAAAAATATATCTCGTAGAACTATCATTCGATGTTATGTGGCTGACCCTTGGCCCATATAAAGTTTTGTTAAGACAAATTCTTGATATATAAAGTTGTTTCTATTTCTGTTTTCTGTTATGAGATTGTTAAGTTCGCCATTAGTAGTAATTACGTATATTCTAATGTACCCTAGAAAGGCTTTTTTGCGTTAGTTGTTCTAGAAATATTTAGTGATAATGCATGGTGTTTCTCTTCATCTATATAGTTACTGAAAAATACAAAATTGATATTGGTTAGACGTACATTTATGATAAAGTTACAGGTTTTTCAGATACGAAATTGAATTGATTGATATCTATGAGAAAAAAAACCATCGATGTAACCTGAAACGAATCGATTTATTTACTCTGTCATACGAGGCATTATTTAATAAAATACTTAAACATTCTATAATTATTATTAATTATTATATATTCACCTCATGATTACTTTTAGGTTTTAGTTATACATACAGAAACAAATCAAATCAGAGATCCTGATATTATAGGAACAGTTGATGTGTTTGTTAAAAATTCAGATGAATCATGTAAAGCATATGAAGGTAAGTTACATATACTATCTAAAATGAAACTGATCTTTTGAAGTTGCAGGAAAATATACTATAGTAGATATTTTTATAAATAGGTATTGAAATGGTGCATAATGAAATAATTCATTATGCACGATTCACTTGGACTCATAGAAACCTAGGAGTATAGTCTGGGTACTCTATCTTTAGAAGATAATTTTTCCATCGTATATTATTTGATGATTTTCATACCGAGCTTGATGTTTTTTCAATATATCTTACTAGTGGCATGTGTTCTTCTGATTGTTCGTTTTTGTTTATCCTTGAGCTAATCTAACCAATCTAAACGGCGGATAGATTATCTCCTGATAATATAAGCAAATTGTGTCAGAATCTCTAATAGTTCAGTCGAGCTCGTACAAAATGAAAATAGTTGCTCGTCATTAAGCGCGTAATCAACATTTTTAACGGGCCTTTTACTTTAGCGAATGATTTTTACAATTCAAACTTTAATAACAATTAAAATAATCAGCTCCAAATTAAATGCAAATTACAAAGTAACTAACAAAATTATAATAAATGTTGAGTGCTTCATTCAAACACAACATTTTGACAACATTTTTTAATATTTGAATGGTTATTAAAATAAAAAGATTAAATAATTACCAATAACATTTATTGATATATAATATACAATTGATATATAATATACTAAACAGAAAACAAAAAAATGAAATATCTACATGCACTTATTTTCATTAATCAGAATCTGAAAAGTACTAGCTGGAATCACTGCTATCATCTGCAGTATTTATAATTAACGGAAGAACTTCTTTTCATTCAAGTATATGATCTATCCCATACCATTTCATTATTTCATTTTCTGTAATCTTGATCTGATCATATTCTTCCATATATCAGGAGTGTGAACTACCTCATGCCATGTTTATACAATCTTGCAGTGTATTACCATTTCTACCCATGTGTTTATTATATTATAGTATTTTTTTACAATTCCCCATATAACTTCAATTAGATTGAAAATGCAGTGGTTTGGGGAACTTTGTACTCAAATTGTTCTGATTCGTGCTCAAGTTGTTTACTAAATATTTCCCTGGTAGTTTATTTCTAAAAAGTATCCACTTAGAAAATATATACTTTGCTCTACATTTCTTAATAGTTCAGTTTTAAGCATTTCGATTGAAAATGCCATATTATTATAAGTTAACTAATCCTGAATGAGCTGTTTGGCATCTTGGTTAATAACATGCTATAATACGGAACATTATCCATAAAAATCATTATCCACAAATTTTAATAATTGGCTTTCAAACCATTTCACGAAACTTTCATCATTCATTTCATCATAGTAATCACTGGGAGACTGGGTCTCTCCTTAGAATTGCTACATGGTTTTTTATTCTGCTAAAGAAGTGCTACAGCTACATTCCTTCTAAAATATAAATTATCCATGCCACCTGTATTTTTTTTATGTATATGTCAAGCGATTTGCACGGCCATATCAGTACACTGAGTAGTTAGGAAAAAATACCATTTTTCCCTTTAATAGAAGTACGATAAAAAAAAATATTCCTTATACAGGTTGGAGTCATTCGCTATTAGTTCAATAAGGTCATTATCAAAAAATTCTGAAATAATTCAACACGATATTTCATTTTTACGAAGTCAGTTTTCTTGCGTTTGAGAACTTATTTTTCGATAGGCGTTTCAGGCGTAGAATTAGCTATGATATTGAAAATTATTTCAACAGGTGCTATTAATTGATTAGCTGGTAAATTATCAATTGCTAAATTATTCTCAATGCAGAGTCCTTATCGGTAATATTATCACATGCATTTTCGGACGTAAGCATATCAATATTCATTCCAGTCTCGAGAAAATCATCATCGTAAGCTATAGTTAAGGGTTCGTTCAATGTAAGGCCCATAAACCGTTTAACGGGTATTAACAGAAAAAAAAAACTTTAAGATACAATTTTCAAAAAAAAAAAATAATCACCATACATGCCTAGCGTACTACTTCATATTTACGTTTATAAGCAAAGCCGTATTAAAAAGAAACATAACCTCATATAGCAAAAGATTAGTTCTAACCTCCAACATACCAAAACACTTATAATAGCATTTGGGAAACAACCTTTAGTAACTAATTACTTACCCAATATAATTCACGTCACAGTGGTCCATATTTCGCCAAGTAAACAATTTAATTTTAACAACAAAACGCCCCCCCCCCCCCAAATAAGCCAAATATTACCTAATATTATACGGAAAAAATACGAGGAATGAAGAGAGTTAAATTATTACATTTGAATTGAATATATATCCGAACTAGTGGACGTTGCGCACAGTAACGCCATCTCTTGTCGAGTAGTATATTTTTGTTGTTTTATTTACTTCAAACTAACCCCCCCCCCCCCCCCCCAAACTAAATCCTGGCTACGCCCGTGATTTAAATGCATTGTAATTGGGATTAAGGCTTTATACTGAGGACAAATACGTTATCAGTGTGGGCAACAGACTACAAAATTGTATATAACAGACACGTACACAATTTTATTTGAATTTAAGACACTATTTACTCAGAAAAAACAACTTCGATAGTTCGAATAGTTTTTATTTATTGGCAATTCGTTGGCATTTCGTTTTATAGATTAATATTAATTATTACGAGTGTTATTTGAAATGTATATAAAAAATCATTTTGTTTCTCAGTTTAAAAATGTAAGTAAAAATAATATACATTGGTTATATAAAATTGCAATATGCAAATTGAATGTTTTGTAAACATTGGTTTTTAAATTCGATATTTCGATTTCGATTTTTCGGTTTCCATTCGAAGCTAAATTTGATATTTTTTGTCACAAATAAAATATTAATTATTCAACACACATCTAGTCATATTTTATATTGGTATTAAAAATGAGAAAATTTTGTAAAGTGTAATTATGTAATAGTTCTAATCATCTTTTACCAAATTTTACACTTGTGTTGTTCAAATCTCTCGTGCGAAAATACATTCGCGATCGAAAAACTAATTTTCTGGACATTCAATGTGGTTACATCTAAGCATCAAATTATCCAAATAATTTTTGGTAAAAGTCAAGGATTTTCCATTAATAAACTTAAAAATTTGTTCAAGCTCTATTTCATTTGTGAAAAAAAATCTTCAGAAGGTTTGTGTAAACCTGCTTCACTTAAATGATCAATCCAGGTATATTTTGACGTGCTGGGTCTTTCTAAACTGGAATCGTTTAAGTTGACACATATATATCCAGCTAAATATTCGAGCTAATCATATTCCAGTTCATGAAGATCCTCGTCAATATCTCCTTCATGAGTACTGTTCAACGTAAATAGATCATTTTTGGAGGCGAATTTCTTGATCATTGAACCACTTATTGGTAAATCTGAGGTATAAACATTGAATATTAGAAATATTATTACCATCACCTTCATTACTATTTCCACCACCATCCAAACATCTAATCAAGAATAAATAAATAAAACACCATACTTTTTAAAGCAACAAATTTATAAACATGAGTTTAATTTCTATTTATTATTTTTTCTCTTGTGATAATTACCTGGTCAACAACTCGGCGACGGCTTGGTTTCTCTCCCTTTTTTCAGTCCTTGCAGATTGTTCATTCGATACTGGATTTTGAGTTTGTACAGCATCATCCTTCAATTCTCGGTAACTTTTTGGTGTGTAATTTAACCACTTATATTGAAGATTTTTCTTGAAATCGCTATTTAAAAAAGTGTTTGAAACAAATACAAGCCCTTTTTATATCTAATGAATTTTAAATTAAAAACCATTTTTTTTCTAAAATTGTAGAAAGGCAGTGTTTACATGCTTACGTCCTTGAAGTCTTTTTAAAAATTCTGGAAATTAGAGAACTTCCAGAAGCTCGTGACTGGTTGGGCGGTTTCCCACTTGAACTCAAACATGGTGCAAGGGGTCCCTATTTAATCGAAAGTAAGTAATAATTGTAATGAGTAATTATTAGAAGTAATATTTTTATAATTATTTTGTATTATTTTTTTAATATAGGTTCTGATATATATTCCCCGAAACACTGGCCAGCTGAAAGATTCAGTATACATGAATGGCCAAAAGTTGATTTCTCTATAGCTAAACGATTTGATGCAAATAATGTTATTATTAAGCTGTATACACCAGCAGGTGACGTACTTCCTTTTAATGTTAATGAGAGTCAATCGTCACTAAAACATGTGGTACAAGATTCAGAAGCGGAATTTATTTTTATCGTAACAGAAGAACCTTCAAACATATGGTATGTATTCAAAGTGAAATTACGAATTTTATTAACTGAACAGCATTGAGGGTAACGAAATATTGGGGGTGCGCATTAATTTGAAACGTATGTTTATAAAATTCAGAATTTAGGTGCATAATACTTTTGTGATTTTACATACATTTCGGTTAAAGTGGCGATAAAGATACATACATAGGTACTGGTTAACAAGGGCGACATGTTGAGGATAAGCTGAAGAGCATCGGGCACTGTTATTTATGTAGGTCCACACCAATAAAAATTTGCATGTGCGTTGAATTTACTATGCGGCAAAAATATTTACGACGCAAAATTACCACACATATTTGAATTGTACGCCCCGCTCCGCCCGTCTGTACACTGGGATAGTGGTAGGCTATGTTTGATTAGGTTATTCCAACAAGCGTCAATAATAAAATTTATATTTTTCAGTGTTTGTTCTTATTTTCTGTAGTTTATGCTTTTCTTCAATTCAGTTTAATCATGCCCTGAAGCTGCTAGTTTAAATTATTCAATTTTTACAATTAGTTCATCTAAATACAATAAACAATACTTGGGTATAATAGATTTTTAATTATTATATATTTTCTTGATATTACTTTGTTTATTTCTAAAGATATGTCGCACATAGTTATAAATAATACTAAACAATAGAACGGAATAACAAAAATATATACTTTTTAGGGCAATTAACTTGAAAGATGTATTGTTGAGAGATTCGGAAGCCAATCACGTTATTCTTGTTGATTGGTCAATGTATGTTTTTAACTCGTACAGATTTACTGCTGCTTATTCTAAAGTGGTTGCTGATACTGTAGCAGCATGGATACACGAAAATAAATTTCCTAATGACAAAATTACTGTAATAGGTCAGTTCCAAATTGAATAGTAAGAAATCTTTTTATAATGCACACACGATTCAGGTTTCGATACAAGTGGTCATGTAGCTGGCTTAATAGGAAAACGTTTTAGCAGAATTAAGAAAATTATTGCATTAGATCCTGCAAGGTTTATGTGGAGTAATAAATTACAAATTTTAAAATTAGACAAAAATGATGCCGATCTTGTACAAGTTATTCATACAAACACGCGTCATTTCGGCTATCCTGATATGTTAGGACATTATGACATCTACGTTAATGGCGGGACTGTACAACCACAATGTGAAAACTCAAATGACGGTAAGATACTTTTATTATGAAAGGTCGTTCAATAAGAGTGTCAGAATTTTATAATAGTAACAATCAGGTATTTTTTATTTTATCTTCAAGAATAAATAATGGCACTACTTTCTAAAAATAATGTAGTTCAGATATCCCCCTCGGCTTCGTCTGATGGAATTAAATGAAATTTGGTGATCAAATGTTCTGTTACTCTTTCACATTTATCGCATAGTATATTTTTAATCGTGGCCTGAGTGTTTCGTTTAAGATCACGAATTTATCGGAGATTTTTTCTGTAAATCACAGATTTAACTTAACACCACAGAAAATTAATCCAAGGATGTGAGATCGCATAATCTTGGTGGGTAATTAACTTTATTATTTCACGAAATAACGTGTCCAGGAAACCATTCTTGGAATAAATCGATTGTCTAACGAGATGTGTGATAAGGGAAAGTCTTGTTCAAAATGAATTTTGTATATATGCATATTTAACGGTTTAAAACAAATATATACTCTGGCACTTTCTGAAGATGAAGAAGTAATTCCTGAATCACTTGAATATTTTCCTCGCTCCAAAAATCTACAGTTATATTTGTGCACACGTCCATTAAACCAGAAGTTCGTTTCGTCTGGAAAGAATATAATTTCGCCACAGCGGAAATCCCCTTCGAACTCCCAAATCCTACGAGCTACTAAATCATGCATCTTTTCGCGGTAAACTGACATAGTGTATCGAACACTACAATTTATGTGTAACATTGTTCAATTCTTCTATTGGAACCTTTGGTGTAAAATGCTAAACTTGAAGAGATTTACCACTAAACACCAAATCACTTTTTTTTAACTGCTCGACGCACGTTTCGCTAACCATGTTAGCATCATCAGGAGATGATTTAATCTAATTCTAAAACTAAACTATGTACTATTTATATGAAAAACCCTACCTAACGAAGCGTGTAAAAATCATGAACCGTGAAGTTTACTAAGCCATACATTAATAATTGAAACAGTTGACTGAACGGGATAGACTCTTTATCTCGAATCATGATTTCCTTACATTTTTTCTATTTGAATGCTTTCTTATGCATCCAAACCCCTATTATTATTAACACTTTTAATTAGTCTTAAATTACTAGTATTTATACTGTGGTTGTGTTCGATTGCATGTTGGGCAACACAAGATTTTTCATTTCTCCCATATCTAATGTGGGCAATATGTTCTTTATATCTTGTCAATATGGATGTTTTTGTTTGCCCAATATACCTTCGATCACAGTCTTGACAACTAATTTCGTAAATCCCTGACTTTTCATGTTGCTCTACTTTATCCTTTGGATTACCCAGAACTTCTCTTAATTTATTATATGGTTTGTACATAACCTTAATGTCCACTTTTTTCAAAATTTTGTCTAGCCCGCTTGTTAATTGGGCATCAAATGGTATTACCATGAATTTCTTTGTGTTCTGATCCTTTTGAAAAGCCGACGATTCTTTCGGTAATTTTCTAAACTTATGTTTTCTAATTAATTTATCTACAATGCTCATATTATAACCACTTCAGATACCTCCCTAATTAATTTTAATTCTTTGTTAAAATTATCTTTATTTAAAGGAAAATTAATTAATCTATTTACCAAACAAATTAAACTAGCCATCTTATTTTGGAAGCTATGATTTGGATCGTTAGGAATGTATCTCGAAGTGGTGGTGTTTTTTTTCTGAAAATATCAAAATCTAACCTATTTTTATTGTTTCTACTGACTAAACTATCCAGAAATTGTAAACTATCGTAGTTTTCGAGTTCATGCGTGAATATTATATTTTGGGATTTGCTATTTAAGTTCTTAATAAAATCATCTAAATTTTCATCTTTCGAATCGAAAATGTCAAAAATGTCAACCATATATCTTAACTATACCTTCTGAAAGTAACTGAATTTATCTTTTGCCTCGGTTTCAAATTTACTCATAAATAAGTAGGCTAAGAACGGTGACAGAGGATTGCCCATTGCCGTTTCTTTTTGTTGTTCATAAAACCTGTTATTAAGCTGAACACAATTTTGCTTCATACATAATCTTGTTAAGGAGATGTACCCTGAAACAATCGTTTAACATGCAGTAACTCCCTCAGGTATTTCAAGGTATGTGGAATCGAGGCACTCGGAATCCACGATGAAACGTCAAAGGAAACCAAAATCTCACCTTCCTGTAGATGTGTGTTTCTGACTTTTTCTATAAGTTTGGTTGAGTTTATCACAGAACAGGAAGGTAGTTGGTTTGGTAGATTTTCAAATTCCTTTGTTAACCATTTTGCCAAGTTGTATGTTGGAGAATCAATGGCTGATACAATTGGTCTCGTTGATTTTCCTGGTTTATGAATTTTTAGTAGATTATATAGTCTTGGCACTTTTGGATTAGAAACGTATAGTTTGCTTTTCAGAGAAGGATAAATAAGGCTGTTACAAGATTTCAATGCATCCCTGACTTCGTTAATCATTTTTGACAATGGATTCCTAGGTAATCGTTTATAAGGACCGTCTTGAATTAGTTTTTCAACGCGTCCAAAGTAATCAGGTTTGTCCACTACTAACATTGTTTTATCAACCAGTGTTGCCCCTATTACATTTCAAAGTTCTGATACTCTAATTGGAAAATTTTGAACCTTTTTAATTTTGTATCCTATAATATTATTAATTTTAGTTGATATGTGTTCTCATCAGGCTGCAATTACCTATTTTACAAATTCAGTGCAAATACGAGCTCAAGCACGAGAAGGGTCAGTATCGCAAGGGCATGCAGTGATCCAGGGAGATTCAACTATTGACTTTGGTTATTGGTTAATACCATACCAGAATTCTAAACAAGGCGTATTTGTGTTGCAAACTCAGAAAATGTCACCCTATTTGATTGGATGTAAGTATTATACATATTACTTAAATCAAACATGATTAAATAAGTGACGGCGAAATATTTTGATGGCTTATATTGTTACATGTTTCTATTAAAACCACTGGTAAGTTGTATTAGAAAAATGTCATCGATAAAAGTATATTCATTAACCGTAGTTACTCAGTAGTAAGTTTACTTAGTTAACAGTAGTAAGAACTTATTTTAAAACAGGATCGTGGAAAGCAATAAACCAACTTTTAATCGTCCTTACGAACAAGTATCTTAATTGTTTATCTTAGTTTCTCTTTATACCACGTTGTTTCTTTTCGCTCCCTGATCACCAACGGAGTGGGTCAAATGCTTCTCACCATTAAACCGAGGAAGGTGTTGCCTCTTAATTATATCAAATATATAGATCAAATCTTCTGTGTTGCTCACCATACACTCAGTATACCCATAATATAGATATTAGTAATGTAAGACTTGCTAAAGTATAAATAATTATAGGGCTTCAGATGCACATGAATGCAATCAAATAGAAATATTTTGGAATTTTCCAGATTATTTTCTGATTTTTTTCTTTTTTCCCGATGAAACATACGAGGTCTGTATGATAAATACCTGACCTAGACCAGAGATGGTACTGTTAGTATTCAAAAACTGATATTTTTCCTAAATATAATTTTTCTATAAGTTGTTCTACTTAAATGGGAGCCATTTAAGTAGAACAACTTTTGCGAATGTAAAATAAAAGAAAAAATAGAATATCGAGCAGCAATAAAATAGTTGTTTTTGAAAAAGAAGACAAATTATTGAGATTAATACGGAACTCAGCGAAGTTTATATAGATCTCTCATCTTCGTTATCAACCATAAAACATTGGACAGCTGAATTTAAACGTCGTCGCACAAGAATTTTTTCATGAAGATCGTCCAGGTCGTGACAAATGGTCGGAGAGTGAAAGTGGGTGAGATTGCTGAGATTATGAGAGTGGAGAATATTTTATCAACTTATTTGGATAAGAAAAAGCTTTCTGCAAGATGGGAATGGATTAGACACAATTGACATTAAACACACACGTGTGTCAACTTTAAAATAATGTTTAGCGATGTTAAAATACAATCGGAATGATTTTTCCTTCGCTTCATAACCTTTGACGAAACATGGATTGATCACACCACTCTAGAGACCAAAGAACAGTCACGAACAGTCAACGAAGATCAATTCTTCTGTTGGAACCTTTGGTGTGAAATACTAAACCTGAAAAGATTTACCACTAAACACCAAAAACGCTTTTTTGAACTGCTCGACGCACGTTTCGCTAACCATGTTAGCATCATCAGGAGATGATTTAATCTTAAGAGATTTTTAGAGATTAAATTAATCTTTAGAGATTAAATAATCTCCTGATGATGCTAACATGGTTAGCGAAACGTGCGTCGAGCAGTTCAAAAAAGCATTTTTGGTGTTTAGTGGTAAATCTCTTCAAGTTTAGTCAACGAAGAAATAAAAGTCAACGAGGAAATAAAAACGTTGAACTAAGTGTATCGAACTGAAAGGTGACTATGTTGAAAAGCAAAATAAATTTTACACATAAAAATATTTTTTCTTGTCAAGGCCAGATAGTTATTATACAATCCTCGTATCTTATAGATTCAGTACCTAGCGTTATTTATGAGAAAGTTGAAAAAGCTTTTTACTTCATGGTCGTATTATATCGGTCTCATCCATCGGTCGTATTATATTTTAATATCTTGGATGTCCACATGAGCACCCCTGAAGACAACTTCTATCTTCGGTTCACCGATCGGTTCATCTTGGTTCATCTTGGCTGAGATTGTTCCCTGTCCTGATGGGGTCTTTGTTGTTCTGGGGCTTCTTGTTGGCCCATGAAGTCCGACTTGATCGGTTTTGAAAATAAATCTTTTTTGAGTCCACTATTCGAGCTGCAAGGCCCGAATTCGACGATCAAGTACGATGGAAGATCGCGTTTCTTGACATTTTTTCTTTGATCGTGGAAAGGGGCTTGGATTGGATGAACGTTGGAGGCTTCATCTAGTCAGTGCTATATTTTGGTACCAGTATTTTTTACTGGCTCTGATGCTAGAGGAATGGATCTAATTGTGACTGGATTAGACTGAGAACGTCTTGGAGAATCTACTTCCTGAGATTGCCGCTGATTAGTAGGGGTAACCGTTCTCATTGAAAAACTTTCTTACGGTTTTCGATCTGCTTCTGTATTGAGCAGTATCAGTACCCCATCTGGCTTCGCTGTGGCCGGCCCGACAACCACATTGTTCTTCTTCCGGAAACGCACAATTTCATGAAAGTGATGTGGTGTGGTGGTGTGGTGTGGTGGTGTGGTGTGGTGGTGTGGTGTGGTGGTGTGGTGTGGTGGTGTGGTGTGGTGGTGTGGTGTGGTGGTGTGGTGTGGTGGTGTGGTGTGGTGGTGTGGTGTGGTGGTGTGGTGGTGTGGAGTGGTGGTGTGGTGGTATGGTGTGGTGGTGTGGTGTGGTGGTGTGGTGTGGTGGTGTGGTGTGGTGTGGTGTGGTGTGGTGTGGTGGTGTGGTGGTGTGGTGGTGTGGTGTAGTGGTGTGGTGTGGTGATGTGGTGTGGTGTGGTGTGGTGTGGTGTGGTGTGGTGGTGTGGTGTGGTGGTGTGGTGTGATGGTGTGGTGTGGTGTGGTGTGGTGGTGTGGTATGGTGGTGTGGTATGGTGGCGTGGTGTGGTGGTGTGGTGTGGAGGTATGGTGTGGTGTTGTGCTGTGGTGTGGTGGTGTTGTGTGCTAACCTAACCTCACCAGTACCTGCAAATGCTGATTTGCCTCGGAAGCTAGCATTGCTTTTCTTCTATTCCTTCTGCTTGACTTGGTGGACACCTGCTGGTATCCATGGTTGGGAAAAATTTCTAGCTGATCTCCTTCTTTGGGATCCGAATGGATCATGGTGGCTGGTGGTGTGGTGTGGTGTGGGGATTTTCTTCATTTTTTGTTTCGACCTATGATATTTTGAGAAGAGTTTCAACGTCGCTGACGTTACTGTCCCTTTTAGCTCTAGAAAGAGCTCTTAATTTCTGTATTTGTTGTCGCAAGTTGGTGTTTTCCGTGAGAAGTCTCTCGTTGTCCTCCTCAAGGTCCATTATTTTTGAGGTTTGGTTAGTCAGTACATTTAAATGACTTTCTATGCACTCTGAGCAAAATTTTATCAGGTCTTATTAGAATACCCGTGGCTTTCGACATTTACACAATTGGATCCGTAGTCACACATCACAAAAATAAGTATTTTTTGCGACTTGCAATCACAAAACTTTTGCGATACCTTTTGAGAACTTGGTCAGAGAAATCTTGTTTCTCTCAGATCTCGCGCCGGACTCCTTTTTCCTCTTTTTTTTCTGAACAACTGATTGCAAATCTAGAATGCATATGGCAGTGTGCGCATAGGTTAAGAACTAATCGCGTTTGGATTACATGAGGTGACACTGTTGAGGGCCTTACCGATTTTGAAAATTAAAGATAGTAAATTTGCATCCGCTTAGCAGACGGCACCTCCGATTTTTTTTTCTTTGTGTGTTGAAAAAATGCGAATAAACCATTTCATTTCATATCTGAAAGCATCAAATTTCGAAAAATACATTAATAGTTAATATTTTACTGAATCGCATATATTTTGATTTTAATTATACATTTTTTTTTCAGTTTTAGAACCGAACGTTGAGAATGCTGCTAGTTCTTATATACTAGATTGGAATGTTATTAATCTTAATGCTTATATCAACAGTGACATAAGACGGTTGATACTTTTAGCATTTTGTGTACACAACGGTGTCGAGAAGCACCTAAAAGTGCCTTTAGAAAGATCTCCACCGCCTTTTCTTTGGGTACAGGATGCTCTTAAAAGCGAAGTCTTTGTTATCTTAAATGGAGAAGAAGACGATAATATTAATTGGTAGGAATATATATATATATATATATATATATATATATATATATATATATATATATATATATATATATATATAGTTACTTTATTTTTTAATTACTATTAATATATTGTTGCATAATTTAATGTATCAGATATGCATTTTTCAATTCATTGACTGTGTTATATTTCCATTGCTGGAAAAAATCCTCTTCAAGCTCTTTCCATCCTCTATTTTAAGAGGTCTAACCCCATCCTTTTCCCACTATTTGCTCAGTGTGTCTGTCCATCTGTATAGTAAGTCTTGGTATCCACGTCATATTTTTTTTATCCCAACGATACGGCTGTTAACTGCCTATACGTTCAGCTCACTGCCACTCATCAATCTTAGCACCTTCTCGTTTATGTCCGTTGCTTTTGTGTTTTGTCTAATTTCACCATGTGAAATTTTCTTGCAGAGACTAACGCCAACCTTTCCATGGATTTTTGTGTAATTCTTGGCCTTATCACACTTTTCTTCTTCAATATCAGCATCTCTAAACTATAAGTAGTAATCGTATATATGCATATGCAAGTATATTAACATTATCGTTTTTCGCTTGTAGGTATATTCGAATTCTTCATAATATGTTTGGATTTACCAAAGACTACCCAGCTCAAGCTTATTCGACGTGATATCTCAGCGGTCTGCTTCTTCATCACAATCTTGATTTTTGTGTCTCAGGTATCACCGTAATCAGTGATACAATGTTTTCTAATCCAATAAAAATGGATTAGAAAACACATTTTGAATAAGCTATTAAATTATTAATATTCGAAATAATGATGATTAACAGCACACTTTGAAATTTATTAAAATATAAAAGTGGTGATCGGTCGTGTGTAAAGTGAACGTTCTACCTAAGAGGAAGATTTAAATGAAATAAATGTAAATCCTATGGGAAATTATAGGGACTACTATATATGATGGATATATCCCAATGAAACTCAAGAAAAAATCTGTTAGAATCAACAATCGACGACTTAAACCGACCAATTTTCCCACATTCAATGTTTAAATAAATGACTTGTCTTGACTTGAAAGGATTAAATAGTGGTTTTTCAACTAAGGTTAAGACATAACTGTTGCGTTTCATAGAACATGAAACGCAACAGCGCCTAATCGATGTAATAGGGATTAATACTGTCCGATATACATAATAGGGTAACATTTCCCATTCCCAAAGCAAATATTTAACTTTTTTGTAGATCACTTCTATATGTGTTATATTGCCTGGAAAATTATATCGTTTTCGTTTTTAGGGCTATTGACTTAAAGGACAAACTCCTTCAAACTGATCCTAAGAGTTTAGTAATCATTTTTGATTGGCACAAGTATAAATATAAATCATATAGATCTACTTCAGAAATGGCTAAACCCATCGGCAATAAGATTGCTGATATAATTATGCATCTTAATATACCTGCAGAAAAACTCCATATAATAGGTAAGTTAACGTCTTTTATATCTATTTTACAGCAATAAGGGTTGCGCAGTAAAAGTGTCAGATCTTTAAAATGAGACATAATCCGGTATTTCTTATTTTATCTTCAAGACCAACGAATAGACATGACATGGTATATTTTCAATGTCTCATTTAAGGTCAATAACTGGTTGAAGTGTATTTCTGTAAACTACAGATTTAATATCTCTAACTCCACAAAAAATAATCCAGTGGCGTGGGATCGCATGATCTTGGTGGCCAGTTGACATTTCTCGAAATAACGCATAAAGAAAACATTTCTTGTAATAAATCGATTGTCCGGCGAGATGTGTGATAAGTGTCCTTTTGAAAAAAAAATGTGTATATTCAAATTTATCGGTTTAGACTGACGATATTCTGTTAGCATATTCTTATACCGTTCCTCATAAACAGTAATATGATTGCCACCTTGGTGACAACTGCCATCACGTATCTCTGAGTGACATTGCAACTCAAACTGTGTTGTCAATGTTAATTTTCAAAGTTCTGATACTCTTATTAAAAATCCTGTTATGTTGTCATTAGAATGGCAAAGAGAGAATAAGTTACTTAATAGAACCCTGCCATTTTGACTTCAACTTAACCCATTGATATAACTTCAATTCTTCTATTGGAACCTTTGGTGTGAAACACTAAACTTAAAGAGATTTACCACTAAACACCAAAACACTTTTGTGAACTGCTCGACGCACGTTTCGCTAACCATGTTAGCATCATCAGGAGATTATTTAATCTAATTCTAAAACTAAACTATGTTCTATTTATATGAAAACCATACCTAACGAAGCGTGTAAAAATCATGAACCGTGAAGTGTACTAAACCGTACATTAATAATTAAAAAAGTTGACTGAAAGGAATCGGTCCTTTATCTCGGTTCATGATTTTCTTACATTTTTCTACTGTGGTCATGTTCGATTGCATGTTGGGCAACCCAAGATTTTTCCTTTCTCCCATATCTAATGTGAGCAATATGTTCTTTATATTTTGTCAATATGGATCTTTTTGTTTGCCCAATATACCTTCTATCACAGTCTTGACAACTAATTTCGTAAATCCCCGACTTTTCATGTTGCTCTACTTTATCCTTTGGATTACCCAGAACTTCTCTTAATTTATTATATGGTTTGTACACAACCTTATTGTCCACTTTTTTCAAAATTTTGTCTAGTCGTCATGTCAACTGGGCATCAAATGAATCTTTTGAAAAGTCGAAGATGCTTTCAATAATTTTCCTAACTTATGTTTTCTAATTAGTTTATCTACAATGTTCTTATTATAACCATTCACTTCAGATACCTCCCTAATTAATTTTATTTCTTTGTTATAATTATCTTTATTTAAAGGAAAATTAATTAATCTATTTAGCATAAAATTTAAACTAGCCATCTTATTTTGGAAGCTATGATTTTAATCGTTAGGAATGTATCTCGAAGTGGTGGTGGTTTTTCTGAAAATATCAAAATCTAACCTATTTTTATTATTTCTACTAACTAACACATCAAGAAATGGTAAACTATCGTTGTTTTCGAGTTCATGCGTGAATATTATATTTTCGGATTTAGTGTTTAAGTTCTTAATAGAATCATATAAATTTTTACTTTTCAAATCGATAATGGCAAAAATGTCATCCACATATCTTAACCATACCTTCGGAAAGTAACTGAATTCATCTTTTGCCTCGGTTTCAAATTTACTCATAAATAAGTTGGCTAAGAACGGTGACAGAGGATTGCCCATTGCCGTTCCTACTTGTTGTTCATAAAACCTGTTATTAAGCTGAAAACAATTTTGTTTCATACATAATCTTGTTAAGGAGATGTACTCAGAAACAATCTTGTTATTAAAACCGTTTAACTCAAGTAACTCCCTTAGGTATTTCAAGGGATATGGAATCGGGACACTCTGAAACAACGATGAAACGTCAAAGGAAACCAAAACCTCACCTTCCTGTAGATGTGTATTTTTGACTTTTTCTATGAATTTGGTTGAATTTATCACAGAACAGGAAGGTAGTTGGTTTGGTAGATTTTCAAATTCCTTTGTTAACCACTTTGGCAAGTGGTATGTTGGAGAATCAATGACTGATACAATTGGTCTCATTGATTTTCCTGGTTTGTGAATTTTTGGTAGAGCATACAATCTTGGCACTTTTGGATTAGAAACATGTAATTTGCTTTTCAGAGAAGGAGAAATAAGGCTGTTACAAGATTTCAATGTATCTCTAACTTCGTTAATCATTTTTGACAATGGATTCCTAGGTCATCGTTTATAAGGACCGTCTTGAATTAATTTTTCAACGCGTTCAAAGTAATCAGGTTTGTCCATTACTACAACCTTATTTCCCTTATCAGCTTTTCAATAAAAACAATCTTTCTCTCGCAGACGCTTGACAATCTTAGAACTATTTGGCACTTTTTGATTTTTATTTGAAATATTTTTTGCAATTTTACTTTTACATGACTCTCTGACGAAAGCCTTGGAAGACTCCGGTAAGTTTTTAATACCAGTTTCAATACCGGCTACCATATGCTCCAAAGCACTGCTGGATGCCGGCAAGGAATAATTGAGGCTTTTATTTAAAAGATCTAGTTCTGGTTTGTCGAACGTCTGAGTTGAAAGATTTCAAAGATGAAAGCATTCAAATAGAAACATGTTTGGAACATTGTAGATAAACTAATTAGAAAACATAAGTTCAGAAAATTATTGAAAGAATCTTCGACTTTTCAAAAAGATCAGAACACAAAGAAATTCATGGTAATATCATTTGATGCCCAGTTGACAAGAGGACTAGACAAAATTTTGAAAAAAGTGGACATTAAGGTTGTGTACAAACCATATAATAAATTATGAAAAGTTCTGGGTAATCCAAAGTATAATGTAGAGCAGCATGAAATGTCGGGGAGTTACGAAATTAGTTGTCAAGACTGTGATCGAAGATATATTGGGCAAACAAAAAGATCCATATTGACAAGATATAAAGAACATATTGTCCACAATAGATATGGGAGAAAGGAAAAATCTTGTGTTGCCCAACATGCAATCGAACATGACCACAGTATAGATATTAGTAATTTAAGACTAATTAAAAGTGTTAATAATAATATGGCTTTGGATGCATATGAAAGCATTCAAATAGAAAAATGTAAGAAAATCATGAACCGAGATAAAGGACCGATTCCTTTCAGTCAACTTTTTCAATTATTAATGTAAGGCTTAGTACACTTCACGGTTCATGATTTTTACATGCTTCGTTAGGTATGGTTTTCATATAAATAGAATATAGTTTAGTTTTAGAATTAGATTAAATCATCTCCTGATGATGTTAACATGGTTAGCGAAACATACGTCGAGCAGTTCAAAAAAGTGTTTTGGTGTTTAGTGGTAAATCTCTTCAAGTTTATCATTGATATAACTTCAAAGTTGTCATCGTGCCTAACTTTTAGGCTCCATCTTTTATTTTCCGATTAGATCGTAGCTCAAATCAAGTTAATGGTCTTACAAAAATGATTCCTTTTTACTTTTTTAATTTGTTTTAGTATTTTTTTTTAATTTTCGGGTTACTATGTTTTAGTTTTATGGCCTATTCCACCAGTAACATGACGAATATTGTCCGTTTTTAATCTCATTAAGATCAGATTAACTCATCTCCTCATGATGCTAACATGGTTAGCGAAACGTGCGTCGAACAGTTGAAAAAAAGCGTTTTGGTGTTTAGTGGTAAATCTCTTCAAGTTTGGTATTTCACACCAAAGGTTCCAACAGAAGAATTGATCTAATGGTAGTTGTAATATCTTTCTTATTTTAACTGTTGAACAGTTGAACAAATTATAAGCAATGTTTACTCTTATACAATTTTTTTTCTGAACAATAAGTTTCTCAAATACTAATGAAAGATCCGATACTTGAATTATGTACACGAGTTATATCAATGTCATATAGATGAATTTTCTGATCTTTTCATATTTTTTACGATGAAACCATTTGGTCAATTGCAAATATGTATTTAACAACTTTCTGCTCATCTTTGTTGATCAATTTGAATTGTAATTTAAGCACAATAAAAGTAAATCAATTCTTGCATTGGAAACCGCGATGTGAAATACTAAACAGGAATTATTTTACCACTAAACACCAATCACTAGTTTGCATTATCAGGAAATGAAATAGTAACCAATTAAAATAAAAACGAAAAAAAATCATCACACTTGTCTAGTGCTTTGAATAAAATTGCTCACCGCTTAGTTTCTCAAATCGTTCTGTATATTTATAATAAAAGAATATAAAGGTATTGTTTTTAGGTTTTTCTTTAGGGGCTCATATAGCTGGTTTTGTGGGAAAGAGACTAAATGAACAATCTGGTAAAACTCTTCATAGAATTACAGCATTAGATCCAGCCAAGAATCTGTGGGAATATCCCAGTATCACTGAACTATATAGGTTATCTAATATAGATGCAAATATTGTAGATGTTATTCATACAGACATCGATCATTATGGAATTTTATCTCCTATAGGTGTTGCTGACTTCTATGTCAATAATGGGCATAATCAGCCTGAATGTGATGGTAAGTAAGATTTATATATATTACGTACATTCAGATAATGATTGTGCCTTTTGTTGTAAAGTAACACCAACAGTACTGTAGTTTACGTTAATTGAATGAATCGTGACATTATTAGGGACAATATTTGAATGATCTGGACTAATAATAGTCATGATTGGCGGTACTTATGGTGAAATAAATTATAGTAACTATTTTATCAGACTGAAGATGGTTGCGGCATTTGCTTTATACTAAAGCGGCATACTAAATTATATAAATAGTTTGGTCTGGGTTAGTAATTAAATGTTTTATTATACTATTTTATTAAAATTTTTATTTATATATATTTGTATAAAATGATGGCTGTCAACTCGATACGAGTATTATGGGTTTTAAAGTGGCTGAAATAACTCAGCTCAGATCCACATGGCATTTTCCTTGTCATGCATTTAATGTTAGGAGGATACAAAATTTGTACCCACGGTTCAGCCTGTTTGGATTTTCACGCCTGCCTTTGTACAGCTTTTTGGTGCTTATTTTCATCGTAGAATCTGCATGGTCTTTCCCTTACTGAACTTAACACAATATTTATCACAATTTTTTAAAAGTAAAGCAAATGCTTATGCACGAATACATTCTTTGCATCGCCTCAGAAAAGATGTTTTCACCAGTCGTGCGAATCTCTTTGCATTTAATTCTTCTGTTGCTTCAACAATTCTGTGAAGCAGTTCGGTTAGATTTTGTATTGATTTTGGATGCACATTTTCGTTTATGCAGCATCAGTAAAAGAAATCAAGGGAGTTTAGATCTGGAGAACGAGGAGGTCACTCAAATGAACCACGGCGCTCAATCTACCTTTCGGGATACTCTCCGTTTATACAATTCTGTACAGGGAGAGCATATTGCGCTGGGCAACCACATTTCTCTGTAGATATTGAGTGGTATATCTCCTAATAAAGTCTACAAATCGTTTTGGAGAAAATCCAAGTAGTTGGCGTCATTGAAAGTTTCAGGCAGCTCAAATGGTCCAGTTATTTGTCCGTTAAAAATTCCGATCCACTTGATAACTTTAAATTGATACTGGGACCGGTCTTCATGCGTTAAATACGGGTTTTCCTCGTACCAACTATGTAAGTTATGTAAATTTAAATTACTGTCTTTTTTAAACGTCGATTCGTCAGTCCATACAATTTTGTTTAGAAATTCACGTTTTCTCCCCAACATTGTTCTGCAAAAATCGATTTTGGAAGTGTAGTCACGAGGTAGAAAACATTGTACACATTGCAGCTGATACGGGTGATATTCGTATCGTTTTAAAATTCGATGAGCAATACTTTTCGGTAAGCCAGTGTTTCTTGCACGTACCGAAGTGCTGGAGTCATTTTGGATTTAATTTAAAACCGCATCGTCGTCGAGTCCTCAAGGTCTGCCACCAGGTATACGAGAACTAAGCTATCGGTTCGTGTGAATATCACATCTGTCCATCTCACGTACTCCATCTCACTTACTGTTGAAATCCATTTCTATATATTAACAACGTTCATTGATGGTAAATTTCTTTGAGTTTAACGCTCGTTGTTGAATTTCAAGATTCTCAAAAATATATTATATTATAACTTAACATGGCGACAATGATTTTTTTCTTATTTTTGCCAGAACTGGTATAACCTGGCCTGTCGCCGGCAGCCGTTTGATGTTGAGTTTCGGGACTTCCTTTATATATATATATATATATATATATATATATATATATATATATATATATATATATATATATATATATACTTTTTTTTCTTTGACTTTCTCTTTGATCCTTTCTTGACGTTCTAATATTAAAAACGTCAGACCAAAGCTTCTTGTATTCTCCACACCCCACACAAACCTTTATCTAAATGCGAACTCACATCATTATCCATCCCAATTAAATTCAGTAGTCAAAATATTAGTCACGAGATCACTAAGATTGTCGGATAGGGAACATAGGCAAACATAACTTAATTCATTAGCAATGGCACTCATTCAAAACGGCTATGGCATGCGTCAAATAAAAAGGCATATTAATAAAGTTCAGGCAACTGGCCATACCAACCAATCTACTAGAGAATTGTCTATATTGTTGTATATATTGAGAATTGTATATATTACGACAAATCACACATAATTCGTGAAGCAATTGAGATCGAAAAACGTCCAGACTGCTTAAACAAGAGGAACGACGATCTTAGAGTTCCAAATACATGAAAACCGCTTATTTCCAAGTTGTCCATCCGAAACCCTTCTAGTCAAGCGTCCACCTCCCGTCTCGCCCCCACCCCTCAATCGAGCGCCCCACCTACAACCTCACCTATTAATACAGAGGTTCACGTTCTTTTCTGTTGTGAACTCTGGAGAGTAGGCAGATTGAGGCTTCGGAATAAATTAACTAGATTCTCTTGAAAATGGCTTCAAAGTTGAAGCCGAAACGTCGAGATTTTATAAATCTAAAACCGCGGTTCTACCCGAGTACCTAGTAATTCTAATATATATATATATATATATATATATATATATATATATATATATATATATATATATATATATATATATATATATATATATATATATATAATTGTATATATTATTTATATTTTCCAGATGTTATGTGCTCGCATTATAAATCAGTGGATCTATTTATAGAATCACTATCCACGAAAGCATTAGCCTTAAAGATAGAAATAAAAAAGCAACAACTTATATATAGCACGACAACCGAATTTGCACATTTCGGATATTATTTGGAGCCAAACAAGACGGGATCTTTCCTGTTATTAACCAACGAAGTATTTCCGTACTTAAATGGCGAACTTACGCAAAGGAAACATTTAACAAAGTGGGACGCGAATCCAAATGGACGAGCCGACCCTCGATACCAACATGTTATATCTAGAATGCCAAATGAGACGTACAATTTTGAATACGATTGGGACCGTATTAAATTTTTAAATCGCACCGATGAAATTGTCTAGACCTATAAAATATATTGTGTTTTTATTGAAATATAGATATTTTTAATATTGTTTATTTATTTAATATATTTTTGTTTGATATTCTCTCTATTTATTTCAAAATATGTTTGGTATAACATTTAGGGATTTTGTAGACTGCAATAATGCAGTACAATATATATATATATATATATATATATATATATATATATATATATATAGAAAAATTGTGAACTGGGTACTTACCCGACGTTAGACTATTCACCAACGGTTTCGCACAGTCTGACTGTTGCAACCGTTTACCGCAGGATGGCGTGGCTGCATGTGATTGCAGCCTCCATTCGACATGGCCAATTTAAATGGTCATGGCTTTAGTCGTTCCTTCATCCGGTTTGAGCCCAACTAATGACGACTTAAGACCACAAACCGGTCATGGCAGATGCTTGTTGGCGCTTTGGATGGCGGATGAAGGAATGGCAAAGCACGACGTGGAGCACGGATGGTAGCTAATGTTTCCAAATCATTCCGCATTTTCAAGTGTTATCCGCTTCGACTGAAGAGTCCAACCGACGTGCAGGGGTCGTTGTACTGGCTTTTATAGCTGGCCGGCGACTGCGCAAATTATATCGGGGTAGTTCGGGACTATTTGCGGCGCACGGCAACGCTGTCGGGCGTCCGTTTATTAATTTTCTACCTCACCAACACGTTGCCGCGTTTCCTCTTTTTTCAGAAGGGATTTCCATACTTTTGGAATATTGCGAGCGTCGTTTCGCATATTTAGCTAGTAGTAAATATAAGGGAGCACCTCCTCATCTTCTCGTCCGTTTTACTCTCTCATTCGTATCTTGACTGGTATGGGAACACATCCTCCTCATCGTCTCGTCCGTTTTACCCTTTCATTCGTATCTTGACTTGTATGGGAGCGCATCCTCCTCATCGTCTCGTCCGTTTCATCTTCTCATTCGTATTTTTCCCCACTATATTTCCATTATCTCCGCCCAAAATTTTTTATATGAGATTGCTGGATGCGCATCCCATACTAATCAATATACGAATGAGAGAGTAAAACGGGCGAGACGATGAGGAGGATGCGCTCCCATACCAGTCAAGATACGAATGAGAGGGTAAAACGAACGAGAAGATGAGGAGGTGCTCCCGTATATTTACTACTTTAGCTCACCTCTTTCTTCTATTTCAAGAGCTTCTCTGATTGTTCGGACCTTGTAGTTTTCAATATTCGCTATTTCTTTGGCTCCTTCAAAACTGATTTTATGTCCTGTTTGTAGATGGTGCTGTGGAAATTTTTGGTAGTTCCTCGCTTCGTGTATCTGGTAGTGCAGTCGGAAGGATTTGGAAATAAAGGTCAAGCAACAACCTGCGTCTCCGCCCAAATAAAGGTTTTTGTTAGGTGCTTGACCGGGAATGAGCTCCACCCATCCCTGCAATTGGACGGCGCATGTTTCGCCTCTCGATGTTCAGACTCGTCGGGGTACCGATACATGCTCATCCGTCAAGGATAGGGAGACCCAATTCACAGTCAGCAACCTATACTCTCGCTGACTGCCCGTCGGATTGCGTATATATGTAATGTTAGTTTTCTTTGGACAGCATCCAATGAGACAATAGTAGTTGAGTGTCAAGCACAGTCAACCGCTGGGTTCTACAATCTCATGTGGAACACACAGCAACCTGCGTCTCCACCCAAATGATTTTTTTTTAGGTGTTTGACCGATAATAAACCCCACCCATCTCTGCAATTGGAGGGCACATGTTTCGCCTCTCGATGTTCAGCCTCGTCAGGGTACCGACACATGCTCTCCCGGTGAAGCACCTAACAAAAATATTTGACTCATTGGACGCTGTCCAAAGAAATCTAACATTACATATATACGCCATCCGACGGGAAATCGGCGAGAGTATAGGTTGCTGACTGTGGATGGGGTCTCCCTATTCTTGACGGGGGAGCATGTGTTCAGGTTCGTCAGGGTACCGGATATATATATATATATATATATATATATATATATATATATATATATATATATATATATATATATATCTATATATATATATATATATATATATATATATATATATATATATATATATATATATATATATACCGGATATATATATATATATATATATATATATATATATATATATATATATATATATATATATATATATATATATATATAGGACGAAATGTGAATATTGTAGCTACATATTCAGGGACCGAAAATATACATAAAAATTTCTATATATATGGGTCTTACTCTCCCTTGTTAGAGAGATACAGGGGTAAACAAAAATTAAACTGTTCACGATTGCAAATGATTCTATAGAAATTGTAAGTAAACTTCCCTTGTGAGATGACCTTCGAATATGAATGGACCGATTAATTAATTTTTTAGCATACCGTATGTTCTATGTTCAGCAGTAGCGTGAGGATTTTCATCGAACCGTCGATGTTCATTAGGAAGATTATTTTTGCCATCAAGGGTAAACTGCACGTCATTCATCGGCATCCGATTGATTTTATCCAGTTACAAAACTGCATCCTTAACGCAAAATCACCATCCTGCAAATATAGCACCGGTTGTATATGAAATGGATATAAACAATTTATGTGAAGAGTCCTCTAAGCAGACGATTGAGTCATTTGACAAGTATCTGCAATACGCCTTGTACTTACGCTTGGATCATTTTCAACGATGTCAAGGAACGCCTCTTCTTGTTCAGAATCAAATTTTATTTGCCGTTCAGATAAAATTCTCGCACTTGGAAACATACTAGATTTTCCAGCAGTAATAAAAACTAGTTCAAAAAGCTTTTTGTCTGGCAGTCTCCAATTTGGGAAACTACAAAAGTCACAAACAAATAATGTATCATCATATTCACGATGAGATAATAACGCAGGCATAATGAAATCAATGAAATAACTTTAAAATAATTTGCTAATAGCAAACTAATAATTAACTGGTATAAACAATGGTTGCCTAGCAGTAGGTACATTTTCTCACTCTTTATTACATTTACCATCCATAAATATGTCTATCCCTGTATCTCTGTAACAGTTCGAAATAGAATCCATGTTTAGAAAACTTATATATTCATTTTGGGTCCCTGAATATATAGCTGACATTTCCTCCTGAATCACCCATATATATTTAATTAATTTTTAATATAAATCTTATTTTATATAGAGTTTTTAAATTATTAAAAATTAGAGGTTAAAAAATTACATGAGTATAAGCAAATGAGGAATTATGGAACACAGCTTAACGCGAGGTCCAAAACATCATCATTCGCTATCAGTTGACTTCGATCAGAATTCCACTCGGGCTGTTAATAGTTGTGTTAAATCGTTTTAGTCTCTCGAAAATCTTTCTACTAACTGTTGACAGACTAACGGAGAATGAAAGCATTCGGTCTTACCCAATCTCAAATTCTCATGACTGGGGAGTGATTCCTTCTCGGATTTTATATTTTCATTTATTGAAATACAGTACATAGGCCTTGTTTTTTCCTCAGCCCGTCAGTCATGGAAGTAAAAAATTAAGGAATAAAGGAATTATAAATTACCAACTGGGATATTTGTTTGGATTATATTATGAAAAAAGCAAATTATATAAAACCTAATGTTCCCATAAGTAGTAAGCTCATCTTCTGTATCTGCTAAATTTAATCCCCAGCGAGCCATTAGAGGTCTCATTTTTTATTCATAGCAAGGGCAAAAAAGAAAACAATCCAGCTACTCTACAAACTTTCGGAGGTTTGGAGAAATACTCCGAACTGCCACAACATTAAACTAAGTTTTTGAACTAGAAATTTTCTACTTTAAATTTGTAATTACTTTTCAATTATGTATATTAAACAATACCACTGAAATTTCGTTTAAATTAGAGATAATTTTAAAAGTTTTAGGTGTAATAAACAAATATTCAAGTGCTTGAATTTTAAAATTTGATAATTTCTTGAATAATATTTCTATTGATGATTGGATTTACAGTTTATGTGTGTAAAATGCAGTATAATATTCTAAATAAATAAATTAAAATTTATATGTAAATGTCCACTATATTTAAATATGAAAATTTAAATATAAGTCTTACTTTGTTTATTTAAAATGAATTTCCATCAAATATCCGCTACCTCAGTTAAATGGTCAACAGTGACTTTGTTGCCCTTGATATGGGAGAAGTTCTAGAATGATGTTGGATGAAGTTGGTTCTAGTTTTTTAAATAATCGTCATTTTCGTATTACATTAAAATAGGACAGTAGGTATGTATGAGATATATTTAAATTGTTGTTTTTGATACGCATAGTTTATTGAAAATCATTATTATCTTGAAGAATTAATTTTAATTATATAAAAGTAAAAAGGTAATACAAATAAAACAAAGGGGAGAAATTGTATTAAACCTCAGAAAAACATTTCTTATAAGGGATTTCTTTTATGGGATTCTTGAGAATAATCTTTTTGTAGAGACCAACAGTAATCCTCTTTTCCATGACTTTTATATCCTGATGAAAGCACTGTACCTGATCCTCGCTAAAACATTCCAGGTTATCGGGAAACCTGTACACTTGACTGGGTAGAGAATGCATTTGTATGTTCATAATTAATCCTAAAACCACTAAGCTTTCTAACATCGTTTTGGCAATATCGTTATAATTTTACACTCTATGGTTACAAAGAAAATTACTTATAACAGATGCGACACTTTTCCAGGCTTCAGCTTCCAGTGCAGTCATGACTTTTATAAAGTTCACATTTGTAACTAATGTTCGAATTTAAGAGCCGTCAAAATTCCAGCTTTTACCTTTTCCATACTTCACTTAGGAAATGCTGTTCAAAAGTATTCAAAACATTTTCAACAAGATACCCAGCTTAATGTGGAGTGGCGAAAGTATAATTTTGCCCCTACCGGTAATGGCATATTTGCTGTATTAGCTTTACCTATAGTTAAAGATTTTTTCAAAGGCCATAACTTTCGTTCGCAGTGATTTTATTTTGCTCGACTGTCCCAGAGACAAATGAAGTAATGGTATTTTTTGTGTCCGACCAAGTCAGAAATTTACCATTAATTGTTTCAAGCACTAATCGAATATTGTCGTATGCTTCTTTGAGTTTGGTTGATTGGGCAATTGGGATAGATACATATCAGTTTCAATTGTGCAATAAAACACATTTTAAACTTCTTTTCGAACCGCCAATCAGTAGGTTTTTGTTCAGATAAATCCATCCAGCTGTGAGGCGTAAATAAGCCGAGAAATTTCTGCATTGTGTGGGGGAGGAAGTTTTTGGAGAGGGAGAGGGAGAGGGAGAGGGAGAGGGAGAGGGAGAGGGAGAGGGAGAGGGAGAGGGAGAGGGAGAGGGAGAGGGAGAGGGAGAGGGAGAGGGAGAGGGAGAGGGAGAGGGAGAGGGAGAGGGAGAGGGAGAGGGAGAGGGAGAGGGAGAGGGAGAGGGAGAGGGAGAGGGAGAGGGAGAGGGAGAGGGAGAGGGAGAGGGAGAGGGAGAGGGTGAGGGAGAGGGAGAGGGAGAGGGAGAGGGAGAGGGAGAGGGAGAGGGAGAGGGAGAGGGAGAGATAATTTGTTGTGTATAAAGTTATATTTCAATTATCATGATTATACACAACAAAAAAAAACAAAAAATGTTATTGCCCTTGCTATCTCTGTGAATTTTCATACTTTAGAATACTCAATTTAAGAATAAAGTCATAAGTGTATCATATTGGCTGGCTGGTATCAATAATACTCTTTATATTATTGAAGTATATCTAGAGGTCGTAATAATATTCAAATGTTTAACCCTAGTCACAGGTTAGAACGCGATTAATGCGCATTAATTTGGCGGCATTTGTATATCACGCAGCTGGCCACGTGACCTTAGTTCTGCTTACACCCCCTACCCCGTGCAGCAGGTGTAAGTATTCAGTTTTTTTGACAAGGTGCAAAGGTACAAAATTTATTTTGGTAAGTTACTGACGTATTATGTATAAACTTTAATTTATATTTTGTTTATTGATTTTTATAATACAAATTGTCCATAGAATGATGAGTTCCTCACGAAGAAAAGACCGATATCAACCTGATATCGGATTTTTGCTACATGGGTGGCATGTATGCAACACTAAAATAGGGATGAAACATCACCCACTTCGTAAAGGAAGTTTATACCGTTAATTTCGGACTACAAATTGAAAAACAGGATAAGCCATGTGTTCCTCATAAGGTTTGTAGTTAGTGTTGAATCTTTGAGGAGAAAAGAGAGCTCTCATGGTTAAATTACGGCATTCCTATGATTTGGAGGGAGCCCAAAAATCATTTCGATGTTTTCTATTTCCTCCATTGCCATTCGGGTACAATATACTTAATGCTGTCATTAGTCCATCGCATTTTTTAGTTTTTTCCTTGGACGTTTGCGTTGCCTTGATTCATCTTTCGTCCCATCGCCCACTACATGGCCTGCCCACCTCCATTTCAATTCCTTTATTCTTTCAATGATGCTCTTTCGTTTGTTCTCTGATCCATTGCAGGTCCTTCTGTCTTGTCTAGTAATGCCAAGCATACATCCTTTCATTCCCCTGTGTGCTATCCGCAGTTTTTCAACTGACTGCGACTGCTTGAAATTGTGCGTGTCCAGGTTTCACTTCCGTATGCCATAACGAGCAGGACGCACTACTCAAAGACTTTTCTTTTCAAGCAAAGTAGTAGTTTGTTCTTAAAGAATATGTTTGTCATATATCAATCCTAGTAGGTTTGCACAGGCTTTCTCTACACCCTGATTAAGCAATGCATCCATTATGGCCTGTTCTGAGATTGAATCAAATGCTTTTTCATAATCCATAAAAACCAAGCACAGTGCCATAGTAAATTCATTGTGCCTTTCTAGGACCTGCTATAGAACCTGAATGTGATTTCTACTGAATCCACTTCTTAATCCTGCGTGCTCTTTTGGTTGTGCGCCATTAAGTTTCCTTAATAGTTTTTTAAATATTATCTTGGTGAAAACTTTGTACACCAGTGGTAGAAGGATTATTGGACAGTAGTTCATGTAATAAAGCAAATAAATAAAAGGAATAAAAAAAATCTTGAAAATTCTTCATAAACACTTCTAAATTTCACGATAATTGATAAAGTTATTATATTTTTTATATTATTATCAACGATATAACTAAAACATAAAAATCCATCTATTTCTATATATTACGTAGCAACGAAATGTCTAGCAAAATTAGAGCAAACTTCTTTTTAAATAATTTTATATTTAATTGAGATCTATAATCCTCGAGGGTTTCCTATTCAATTAATCACTTTAAGGAAAACCTGGTCCTGATTATCTTGCCAATAAACAGCCTCTCAGTCAACAAGAATAGGGCGGGTCAAGTAGCACTTCAGCTGATCTAGTTTGCAGGGTTTTATACGACATATGCTAGATATTTATCGTGGACTTGAGAGTTCTTTTATAAAAACGGAGAGGGAAGGTTAGGCTTTAAAATTTCTACACGGTTTGTTCATTGTTGCGTGTGATCTTTTTTCACATCAGCGATTTCAAATTATATATAAAAAAAAGGTGATGTTGTTTAATTTATTTATATATAAAATATGTGAGAAACTGGAAATTAAACTCGAAGAGGTTTTCTACTTAACACCATATAACTTTTTTTAAACCTCTTCATTCTTTTCTTGAATTGAGATTCATCTTGTGACGATGCTAAGAAGAAGCTTTCTTAGCATCGTCTTATTTTAGAAGAAATGAATGTGGAAATTATTGATAAACAATTTTAATGTTCAATTCTTCTATTGGAACCTTTGGTGTGAAACACTAAACTTGAACAGATTTATCACTAAACACCAAAACGCTTTTTTGAACTGCTCGACGTTTCGACTCGTTCGTTTCTGTCACCGTTCTTAGCCAACTTATTTATGAGTAAATTTGAAACCGAGGCAAAAGATGAATTCAGTTACTTTCCGAAGGTATGGTTATTTTTAGATAGTTTTATTTAGATGATTTTATTAAGAACCTAAATAATAAATCCCAAAATATATTATTCACGCATAAACTCGAAAACAACGATAGTTTATCATTTCTGGATGTGTTAGTCAGTAGAAATAATAAAAATAGGTTAGATTTTGATATTTTCAGAAAAACCACCACCACTTCGAGATACATTCCTAATGATTCAAATCATGGCTTCCAAAATAAGATGGCTAGTTTAAATTTTATGGTAAATAGATTAATTAATTTTCCTTTAAATAAAGATAATTATAACAAAGAATTAAAATTAATTAGGGAGGTATCTGGAGTGAATGGTTATAATAAGAACATTGTAGATAAACTAATTAGAAAACATAAGTTCAGAAAGTTATTGAAAGAATCTTCGACTTTTCAAAAGGATCAGAACACAAAGAAATTCATGGTAATACCATTTGATGTCCAATTAAGAAGAGGACTAGACAAAATTTTGAAAAAAGTGGACATTAAGGTTGTGTACAAACCATATAATAAATTAAGAGAAATTCTGGGTAATCCAAAGGATAAAGTAGAGCAACATGAAAAGTCGGGGATTTAAGAAATTAGCTGTCAAGACTGTGATCGAAGGTGTATTGGGTAAACAAAAAGATCCATATTGACAAAATATAAAGAACATATTGCCCACATTAGATATGGGATAAATGAAAAATCTTGTGTTGCCCAACATGCAATCGAACATGACCACAGTATAGATATTAGTAATTTAAGACTAATTAAAAGTATTAATAATAGGGCTTTGGTTGCATATGAAAGCATTCAAATAGAAAAATGTAAGAAAATCATGAACCGAGATAAAGGACCGATTCCTTTCAGTCAACTTTTTCAATTATGAATGTAAGGCTTAGTACACTTCACGGTTCATGATTTTTACACGCTTCGTTAGGTATGGTTTTCATAAAAATAGAACATAGTTTAGTTTTAGAATTAGATTAAATAATCTCCTGATGATGCTAACATGATTAGCGAAACGTGCGTCGAGCAGTTCAAAAAAGCGTTTTGGTGTTTAGTGGTAAATCTCTTCAAGTTTAATTTCAGCGTTAAAAATCATATAGTTAAACGTGTGTATGTTTATATGACTTCTGAATGAAAATATTTCATAAATTTTATACTTTATTTGAAAATTTCTACAATTGTAATAGAATGCAAATGCAAAACGACGCACCCTCTCATGACATTTATATCATCGAAATATAAATCAAAATTATGGAATGTAATCAATTATTAAGCCTAGTTTGGTCATAAAAAAACTAGCTCAATAAGAAATGTTACACTGTCGCAATATTTGGACTTATCCGTCGAAAGAGCAAAGGAAAAAATATTCCGGAGTTTTACATGTTTTAAATCAAAACCAACCTCTGCCAACCCACTGTTAGGAAAATAAATAATAAATGAGATAACCCCGACGACACTTTTATGCAGGGATTACATAATATTTAGGTTCATTTACAGTGAAGGAGAATTATTGTCAGGGTTTTAGTTTGTTAAGAGCCACCTTGACTGCAGTGGACATTTGTTATTAAAGTATTTCTGAATCAAATAAACAACAAAATTCAACAAAAAATATACATTTTAAACAAATATATTAAAATGTATTTAGAAGAACGTAAACAAGTTTTAGAGCAGAGACACAAAGCACGTCTGAGATTACTGAAAGAGAGGAGTGAAAGCGACAAAGAAATATATAATCGCATCCGAAGGGGAGCCAAGATGTAGCCAGTATGTAGTAGGAAAATGAAAGAACTTTTAGAACGTGAATTAAAAGAAATAGAATAATTATATGCTAATAAAGAGATAAGATCTTTCTATCAGGAAGTTAAAAAAAGTAAAGGCAGTAGCGCCAGGAGACCCTATTATCTGAAAATTCAAGAAGGATCGCTGGTAGCAGTTGTAGATGTAAAACTAAAAAGATTTGCCCAAAATTTTTAGAGACGGTAAATGAGACTGGTGAAGAAGGGAACTGGTGAGAACATGAAATGGAAGAAGATGCTATTGCAGAAAAAAACCAAATCATAAACGCACCTATAGAAGATTAAGTAGAAGTTTGTATAAAGCAGTTAAAAAATAACAAAAGGAGGAACAGTATAAATGCAGAAATCTTGAAATACGGTGGTGACACTTTGGTGGCAAGAGCATGGGAGTTAATAAGCAGACTTTGGTAAGAAGAAAATATGCCAGTGAAATCGAGTAAAGCGCTGATAATGCCCCTTCACAAAAAAGGAACTAAGGAGGAATGTAATAGCTACCGAGGAATTGCAATGCTAGACGTGACCTACAAAGTGATGGCCAAGATGAATTAAAGATCGACTAGAGAAATACCATAACAAACAAGTAGGGAAACACCAAGGATGGTTCAGGGCAGGAAGATCAGCAACCGACCAGATATTCATCACGAAACAGATCCAACAGAATACTTATGAACAAAGTTTGATCTTACATTTGCCGTTCATAGATTATCGGCAAGCATATGACTCCATTAGAAGGAAAAATGTGTTCCAAGCAATGAGACAGTTGGGAGTCCCAGAAAAGTTGAAGAAGTTGGTGGAGATGACTGTTAGGAGAACAGTAAATAAAGTTATAGTCGATGGACCAATGTCTGAGGAGTTCAATATAAAGAAAGGACTGACACAAGGCGATCCACTGTCAACAGTTCTGTTCAATCTGGTGCAGGAAGTGATTCTGAGCGAGAGTGGCATCAATATCAAGGGGTTAATATATGGTACCAAACATCAATACTTGGCCTATGCCGACGAAGTTGTATTGATGGCGAAATCCAAGGAAGAAGTAGTAAAGGTTTTCAAGACGTTGGAAAGAAAGACAAGAGAATATGGCCTAACAATTAACGAGAAGAAGACCAAATATATGGTAATGAAAGAAAGCACCAGAGGATTCTCCCCTAATTTAGTAATTGATTGTGCAGGAAATATGAAATATACAATGGAGAAAGTAGAACAAAATGAATATATAGGAGTAACACTAACGTGTAAAGCTAAGTAACACTAACGTGAAAGGAAGCAAACCCGCAAGAATGTCTTCGAAAGTTTTAAGGGCAAAGAATATAACAGGAGCAGCAAAAGTAAGAGTGAACCAATCTATACTAAGAAGTAAGAAACTAAACTGGAAGTCTGGGAACATAAAGTATTAAGGAGAATTTTTGGAGAAAGTTTAGAATGAATTTAGAAGAACAAACAAAGAAATAGAAAAACTGTACAAAAAACCAAACATTGCTCAGGTGGTGAGACCGCAGCGAGCTAGATGGCTGGGGCACATAGCGAGGATATCCATTGGGAGATGAGTTAAGGGAATTCTGCTGAGAGGTGAAGGGGGAAAGAGAAGAAGAGGGCGACCGAGGAAGAAATGGCTGGATGAGGTTTTAAATGATTTGAGGAAAGTAGGAGTGAGAGAACGGATGAATGATCCTCTGGACCGGGGAAGTTGGAAAAGAAGAGTGGAAGAACTCGAAGCCAAGGGCCACTATGCCTGCAAAGCTGATTAATATTATTATATTAAAATGTCTAATACATGTGTTCTTAATATTTGACCAAAAATACAAAGTATAGTAAAAATTTTAATTGATATGAAAATCAGGCAATTAATAAGGGAATGGGAGAAAAAACACATTAGAAAAAAAGTTTTTAATTTAGTTTCATGCTACTCTCTACTCAAATTGATATCGGGATATAATGTTGTTAATATCATTAATATTGGTGTATATAAATGATTTTTTCTTAATAACTTTTAGTGTTTAGTATGGTAATAGTTTTTGTTCTATAATTACTAACTTTATCTAAGTTTTTATCAAAACACCAGAGATTTTAGTAAAAATAGAAAAGGTAATTTATACTGGCGATATAAGAACTCAAGCCAGTTAGCTAATAAAATGAAAACCTTTAATTATCTTCAATAGTATTGCATCATTGTGAAAGTATCTTGGTAGATAAAATGAAAGTAGAAATTCTAATATGGAATGTCCAATATAAAAGGTTATTCTCCATGTTTGAACCAAGTCCGTTTTATTGAATTTTTTTACAGATCAGGAATTTTTCATTCCTTGTAATTAGACGTATTAAAACAGATTGGTCGAAATGAACCTGAAATCGAAATGGTCGAAAATCCAAAACTTAATATGTGATTTTACTTTTAACTTATAATATTTTGATATATTGTCCAAAATGTGTATCAGTACTGATTCAGTTAAATAGTATAATAGTATTAACATCATAGATGTTATTTAACAAATTAAAACTTTAATAAACATTTTTAAATAAATAAATTAAAAATTAATTTTCAATAAAGGTTATAATATTAATTCTCTACGGTTTTAAGTTGAGAATCACATTTTTCACATAAAATCATATGAAATTCACATGAAGTCATATATGTTTTGCACATCGGTACTTGGCACAAAGAGCAGAAACTCTTCGTATTTATATCACGATTTCTTGGACATACAGAGCAGCGAACTGCTTTATCAAGTTCTTCTTTTCTTGTGAGTGGAAGACATGGCAGCGATAAATAATTGGCAGCATTTTTGCTTAAATCTTTAGATAAATTGAAGGCTCGCTTTTCTATCTCATCTCTAACTAGAGAAAGTCCTAATTCTTTTAAACATTTTCAAAATAACAAAGCCGTTCAAGCAAGCAATATCAACTAGGGAAAAAAATATTTTTAGTGGATATCTTCGAGTTGGTCTGGAACATGAAAATGTACCAATCATTTGGTCTACAGTATCAACAGTTCCTTTTGTTGAGTTATAAAACATAATCATTTCAGGTTTATTCGTTGTACTATCGATATCGTCACTTGTATGCATACTTGAAACTACTAGAACGTTTTTTTCTTTCCCTTCTTTGTTACATATGACACAAATGTCATATTTTTTTTTAAATCCAAAATGACTAGAGCCGATTTGTCGATTAGTAATGTCTACAAAAGATAGCGGAAATTCTCTTTTATTGGCACAAACGCACAATTTTTTGCGCGTTCCTTATAATGTATATGTATATTATATTATAATATATATATTATACTATATATATATATAGTATAATATATATATATATATACATATTATAATGTATATTATAACATATAGTTCAAACTATATGTAATATAGTTTGAACACCTGACTTTCTATTTACCCTTTTTGAACACCACCAAGTTTCTGTACGACGACCCTTGGCGGTTGTCGGTTTGTCCAGACCCAAAAGTGGCGTGGAGAAATGGGGAAGTTGTACATGACACCAGGCTGTTTTTATGATCACTCTCTCTTTCGTTTGTTCTCTGAGCCATTTGCAGGTCTTTCTCTCCCGTCTAGTAATGCCAAGCATACATATTTCCATTCCCCTCGGTGCTACTCAAAGTTTTTGAACTGACTGTGATGTGAGTGTCCAGGTCTTACTTCCGTATGTCATAACGGGCAGGACACACTGATCAAAGACTTTTCTTTTCATGCAAAGTGGTAGTTTGCTCTTAAACACTATGTTGAGCATGCCAAATACCTGCAACCCATATTTATCGCATCGATCCACCTCCCGGACGGTATTCCCTTCCATTGAAACCCTCTGTCCAAGATATATATATATATATATATATATATATATATATATATATATATATATATATATATATATATATATATATATATATATATATATATATATAAGGCTCCTCAGCCCTTTGCAGCTTCTTTAAGTCTTATGAAAGAAGAACGATATCATCTGCCAACCTAAGATGATTTAAGTTCGCACCATTAATCCTTATTCCATCCTGTTTCCAGTTCAGATTACAGAAAACTTTTTCCAGGCAGGCTGAGAAAAGAAGAGGCGATATTGCGTCACCCTGCCGTACACATTTATACCTGCCCGCTCTACATTTATTCCAACCTCAAAATCGTCAAGGTGAACTGTTACTGTAGCTTCATCATATATCGATCCTAGTAGGTTTACAAGGGCTTTCTCCACACCTTGATTAAGCAATGTACCCGTTATGGCCCGCTTTGAGATTGAATCAAATGATTTTTAATAATCGATAAAAGTCAAGTACAGTGACAGAGTACAGAGTATTCGTTGTGTCCTTTTATGACCTGCTGTAAAACCTGGATGTGATCCATTGTATTGAATTCACTTCTGAATTCTGCTTGCTCCCTTGGTTGTGTATCATTAAGTTTTCTTAGTATTCTTTTGGATATTATCTTGGTGGAAAATTTGTACACCACTGATAGGAGGCTTATTGGACGGTAGTTCTTTAAATCTTCCCGTGCTCCTTTCTTATGTAAAAGAATCACTTCTGCATTTTTCCATAAGCTGGGTACTTCTTGTTGTTTAAGGCATTTTGAGTATAATTTTGCTAGTGTTTTATTTAAAGTCCGACCACCAGCTTTTAACATCTCCACAGCTATACTATCATTTCCTGGAGCGTTGCCATTTTTCATCAAGTCTATAGCCTTTGTCACTTCCTCCACCAAGATATCCGGCACTTGTTCTTCAGTGGGCATTGCTGTTCTTACCTTATTCTGATCCTCATATAATTTTGAATAAAATCTTCGGACAACCTCTAACCTATATATATATATATATATATATATATATATATATATATATATATATATATATATATATATATATATATATATATATATATATATATATATATATATATATATATATATACTAATAATTAAACATTTGTTTTTCGGTGCGTCTTCAAAGTCATGGTAATTAATCTCATGAAACTTGGCTGAATGTGTTTCGGTCAATATCAAAGAAACGGTGGTACACAATTGACTGATGTATGTGAGCAATACCTGATCGTCCTCGGGGCTGCAATTCAGTCCTAATCGTAAATAGTTAAAAATCTACTTGCTAACCAAGATAAACGGGCCGATCTGCTTTTTCAGAGTCGGAACCAATCGTTCTACTTAGACTTGTGCACCTGCCTCTGATCTCTACACTGCGCCAACTGTAAATCTTAGGGGAGAGAGTGACCAGTGATCATTTCACGAAGCAAAACCGATCAAAGAGACGACGAATAAGCCTGACAAAAGAGGCCGTCTGGATGCCCTGGAGATAGCTGGAAATTTCCTAACTAACAATGCAATTACTAGGGCCGAACAGCCGTCATCAATAATATAGTTTCGCATAAATAATTCACTTTTAGGCTCGTAAAAAATGTTGACAAATGTGACTCAATCATAAAAAAATTGGTTAAAGGGCTATGATGGCTTCAATCCGAGCTTCACTTTCTTGCAGGATTGTAACTAAATACCCTTTGTAATGTCATCAGACGTCCAAAATTGACACTAGCAGATTATATTCTATATATAAACACATGCCACTTCCTTCAGTGGCTGACCCTTTACAACATTATCAGCTGTCTCTCTCGCTTCTTACTTGGAGAAGTTGATTGAAATATATTTGGTTTTTGTTCATTAATTAAACTTAAGTTAAAATTAAGTTCAAACGCATCGTAGCTCTCACCATATAAGTCTAGCATCGTTTGTAATGCCGTCGTACTATATACCAAATAGAAAAAAAATATCTGCATAGTACAGCTCTGCAATGCTAGTCTTATATGTTTTTGATTTAGCTTTAAGTCGTGTCACGTTGAATAGATCTTCATCTATTCTATATGATAGTTTAACTGTACTGGCAATTTGCCCTGCTCAACTACGGTCTCAATCTCACAAGCCTCAGTTTCACCTGTTTGTGTCAGACCATTTGCATTCATGCCACTGTGCAGAAGTGTGGATATGCGCATCAGCCTGTGCAGCCGTCTTATAATGTCTATGAGTTTCCACATTCAATTTCTGTCATACGTAGTCAGACGCCTTTGTGAGATCCAGCAAAATAGGCCATGAATAGGATAGAAATAGGATTTAATTTTGCTCTCGGCAATTTTCATGTGTCTGAGGTAGGGAGAATATGTATGCGTGTATCTGCTATTCCACGACCTGCTCTGAATTCACAATGACTCTTCGGCAGTATTGGTTCGTTCTCAAAGATACCAATCAGTCTATCTAGTATGACTCCAGCCAGAATTTATCCTGCTGCAGAGAACACTGATATACCCCGATGGTTGTTGTAGTCAGCACTATTTCCTTTATACAAATAGTTACAATACAAGCATCTTTCTCCAGCAGGTGTAGATTATTTCATGGACTTTATTTACTCCCATATTGCCAAAAGTTTTGTACAGATCTACCGGTATTTTATCCATGCCTGTAGCTTTTAAATTTCTCAATGTCCTGATTGTTGATTATACTTCCTACATGTTCATAACCGTAGGTTTTCGAGGTATGAGCTCCAAGACCCTTTCATCAGCTGTTGAGCTGCGGTTCAGCTAGTTTTCAAAATGCTCCTTCCCTCTTCCTCTTATACTCTCTATGATAGTGATTGTATCAGCATTTCGTACAGCTGCGATATTGTTTATTTCCGATCTAAAGATACCATTATTTTTTCGAACAATTTTCTTGTTCGTTTTTATCTGCATATTCCTATATTTCCATATGTTTGAATTTAATCAGTTATTATTAAATTTCATTTATGCATTCAATCAGACCATTTTTCTTCAGTAAGTAGTTTTTGAATCTTTGTATTATTATCATCTAACCAATCGTGGTGTTTTTTTTAACTGGTGACCAGTCTATTCTTCACTAATCTTTATCACACAGTTTTTAAAATCATCCCATACTGTTTCAATAGGTTTATCCTTCTTTATTTCAAATGAGTCAAGCTACTTTCCAGATTCTACTATGTCAGATTCTCATAGAAACGGTTTTTAATGCTGCTCTGCAACTTCAGTTGGGGCGTATGCACTTATTACAGTGCCATTGATCTTTCTGGCCAGTCTGAATCGCGCAAAACCAGAACATTTACACTTGTGACGAAGCCAGGTGCACGACTATAAGAATATTCCAAAAGTGATAGCCAGTAAAAAGTCGAAACAGGTCAGACAAGCAGCATCTGCAGATACAGGATATAACACTTTGTTTCGCCGTAATGCGACAGAAAAAGTGATACCTCTCTTCTTTATATTTCCAAGGGTTAGGTACCAAGATCATTTCGTATATAGAGGCCCGAACGGGTCATTCGGAGATGCTTGCAAAATATTCTCATGTCTCTGAGAACTAGCGCGTACTCTGAATACTAGATTATTATGAGAGTCATTCATTCATTCGGTCAAACATTAATGTGATTAGTTTTGTCAGAAATAATAGGTTCACGCTGTTAACTCACTAACTAGCTAACTAAATTTAAAATTACAGCCCCTTGGTGTTGCAGTTTATCCCTTCTTTAATTCTCATTACACCACAGCTATGAACAACTGGATGTTATGCAATCCAGGCAAAACAATTACAATTTACAATATTCCTGGATTCATTAAGACAATTATGTCTTAAGCATTTAGCCAAAGCATTATACTAAGAGGATTCCAGAAAGCATTCACCCTTTTAATCCAGAAGTTTTTAGTAACGACGTTTTTTGTGTTCTGCTGTCACGAATAGATATTTGCCTTAAGAACAACAATCAACAACCGCACCAATACGTTAGAAAGTCATCTTTTGTTCTCTGCCGAACTCGAGGAATTGTCTCAACTTGAACAGAACGCTGCAATCGCGACTGTTTCTCTGCAGGAGTCTGAAGATAATCAGAATATTCCCGAGTATGATCACGGCTCTGTTTTATGAAAGCATCACGAACGTCACGACGGACTGGGTAATGTCATTTTAGCATATTCATGAAACGAAAACCTGGCTATAGTAGTTATTGAGTTATCGACTCCTCAACTAGAATTTTCTAGTATTCTAAAAATACATACGAAGCCTCCGCAAAACATTCCAGATACTGCTCAACCGCTACGCAACCAACTCAACGCTACCGAATGAAACGGAATTGTTAAAGACGCCAAATTCATTCGCGCTAGTTCAGAGCCATTACAAAACTCCAACCTATATCACGTGGTTATAATATCTCTACGAGAGCCCTGTAGAGGCAAACCAGCATCCTTGCTCCCGCCACAAAAAATATATCTCTGGTGTCATTGACTGCTGGTCCACCGATTCAGAATAAACAAGATATTGTTTTATAATGCTCTTCTTCTGCTCTTATAGGACCAACAGCTCCTTGACCGAAGCACTTCTTCACCAATGCAATCGTCTTCAAATGCTAAAATATTGACTCCAGAAATAGTGAAACCATGGGAAAGTAAACGGCATGTTTCATTCGCTATAACCCCTAATCAACAGAAGAAGTAAGCTGCCTACAGAAAACTATTTAACCCTGAATAAAACCATGGTCAGGTAGGTCCTCATCTATGGACACCAGACACCAGAAACAGTGAGACCATGGGAAAGCAAACGGCATGTTTCATGCGCTATAACCCCTAATCAACAGAAGAAGTAAGCTGCCTACAGAAAACTATTTAACCCTGAATAAAACCATGGTCAGGTAGGTCCTCATCTATGGACACCAGACACCAGAAACAGTGAGACCATGGGAAAGCAAACGGCATGTTTCATGCGCTATAACCCCTAATCAACAGAAGAAGTAAGCTGCCTACAGAAAACTATTTAACCCTGAATAAAACCATGGTCAGGTAGGTCCTCATCTATGGACACCAGACACGGTTTTCATATCTCCCAGCTTCATCGGTTAAACGGCTCTAGTCGTTTCAATCACGAGCGCTTACCACAATAATCAATGCCCCTTGGTTTGGAAGCTGACATCCCAACACTTCAAACATTGCTATCTGATTTATTGAATAAATTTCAAGGGTCGGCGTCCATTTCGGACAATCCTGCCTTCGCACCAGAATGACCTCTCACATTGGCCAAAGTCCGTGTCCAAAGGATGGCACTCCCAACTCGTGACTGGGTCATGAAGTTTGGTCTTCAAAAAATGGAATATAAGCCAGGGCCGAAAGGTCAACTTAGGTAAGACCATTTCCGAGTAGGTGAGACCCTTCAAAAGTAGGTGACACCAAAGCGAAAAGCTCCATGAAAGATGGCTCGATGAGGCCGCCAGCCCGGCAAAAATCAAAATAACAACAATGACACCTGAGAAGGAAAATAAGGTAGCAGTGAATGTCTCACGGAAACTTCAATGAAAAGAAAGTCCAGTTCTAATAATGACACATGTGATGACGATAAAGGGAAACTCAATCAAACGTTATAAAAATGATGTAATAAAAAAGAAAACATCAATAATATTAAGAAAAGAGTTTTTGAGAAAAGTGACATTGAATCAGGAAATGAAAATTATACTAATACTAAAAAACTAAAAAAAAAAACAAAACAAAAAGACGAGAAAAACAAGTACCTACGTTCAAAACTGGAAAAGAAAAAAAAAAGGCAAGGCAAAGATAGTTCGTACGATGATAATGATTTTGAAGAAAATCCTGACATGAACGATCGTTGGTACTGCTTCGTTTGCCAATTAGAACAAATTATGATTATGCCTCTATGTCGTTTATGCTGTAGATATGTCCACGATGTCAATGTAGGGCTTACAAAACTATGTTTTTGTTTTTATCCATAGAATTTGTTTATTAGGTTACCTTGTTGATATAAAGTTATTAATTATTGAGACTGATCGATCATGCTAATTTATTAGAATAAGTTATTAGTTTAAACAAATATGTTAAGAAAGATCAAGTTTGATTATAAAAACGTTCAATTTTGTTAACTTGATACAAATATTTGAGAATGTTAACTTTGGTATTATAATTGAATTATAGAAATATTGTTAACTTTTTGCTTTTTTCTTTTCATTAAGTAGTAGTAGTAACTTCATCTTATGATATTTAAGTTAATAAATTCGTGATTTAAGTTAAAATGTTTTTCCCTTTCCCCAAAAAATGATGGTCAACTCTCCCCAGCGCCCGGTGCTGAAGTGTACCTGATGGCGGGGAGATTTGACTCTGTTCAAGTCTTAAATGGCAACTATGTTTTCCTATAATAATTTATCACAATGGCATCACCGCTAAACAAACGGAAGTAAGTAGGCAACCATATTTTGTACAGAGAGGTCGTCCTTCGGAATGTTTCAATCAATGTTTCAAGTGTTTCAATCAAAAGAAAAGTAAAAAATCCAGCATACAATTAATAAAAGGTTCATCCCATTTTTTATTAAAATATGTATATCTCTGCTGAACTCCCTAATTTAAAAAATTATGAAGTTTTAACTAAAAAGCGGTTCAAGTCTCTCGGACTCCTTTAAAGTAAAAAAAAAAAATCCACAATGAGTATTACAAATTATTTAGATATTCTGCATATTACCATTGTATTACCATTGTCAATATATGCCAAAATGTGATCTTAGCCTAATCACTATATTATAAATAGCAATTTAGTATTTCTTTTACAAGTTGACCCGATCCCCAAATAATTATAAAATATAAAGGTTCGTTGAATTTACTGCATTATAATTGCATGAATTCAGGCATCGCAGATTGTTTGTTGATAATGCGTTATCTAAAATTCTGTCACAGCCCTGCTAACACCGAATCACTTTTGATTTATTCGGTTGAACAACAGGCCGTGGAACGAATTCCTCGATAAAATTCGAAAGAACCAGGGAAAAAACGTACACCAAAATCACCCTGTAGAATGCAAAATTAAACCATACGTCGTCGATTATAATCAATTGGCGCACTTTAGGCAATAAATTTGCAACACCCAACGCTAAGATTCCTGCGCGTACAGTAACGATTTTTGGCGTCGTCAGTGGCGCCCCTGGCGGCGATACAAGGAACACGGTAGTGTCCCTTTGGCATCCACGTTGGTCCCGGACAGTTATTCAGTAACGCGCGTCCAAGATCAGGAAAACATCGCGGTTGCATTGCGTCGACGCGAGTTTAGACACGTTTTTTCGATTTGGTAATTTCGAAAAAGGAAAAACAACAAGAAAATCGGAACGTGATTTTTTGTGATTATTCTTGTTGATCGGTGGTGTGGCGGATAGTTTATTATGCGAAGCGAATGAATGGTTTTTCGTTCAACTAAATTTTAAGAAATAGGTTATATGATTTTGGTTGTTCTCATATAAATGTGCAATTTATTTAAATAACTGGATATATATAGGAAATAATCTTCGTTGGTGAAATCCTTTTGGATACAGTGTGAAATACATAAAAAAAATGTAGTGAAAACTTTTGTGGGAGTGCATATGAATAGATGTTTTCAATAAACGTTGGATTTTAAGGTCAGTATTTCCTTTACGTGTTTTATAGGTTTAAATATTTACATTATATATAAATTGTTTATATTTATAAGAGCGACCCAGCTTAATAAGGCTATTATAATAATTCGAACTAATATGAGTTATACATTAGCAAACAGATATATAAATCCCTTATGTTTGGTTGATAGGTATTTTCAATTGCTCTTGCTTGATTTTTTGTCATAATTTTAATAGGATAATATAATTAAATATGTTGTTTTTCTACAATATATATATATATATATATATATATATATATATATATATATATATATATATATATATATATATATATATATATATATATATATATATACATGTGTATATACATATACATACAGTAAAACTGGTTTACAACATACCGGATGAGACCTTAATAATCGGTACGTTATATAAGATCCTTAAAAAAAATTCAGTTATGTATGAACCTATATATACATATAATTATATTTTTATGGCATTTTTATTAATTCTTAACAAACATAGACACGCATTATAATGAAAGCAAGAACAAAATAATAGGAAATTTTATTTTTTAAATTTTTTTATTTTTAAATTTTATTAAAAAAAATCTATTCTAAAAATATACGAAAAAAAAAAACTTAAAACTATAAAATCCTGTAATATGAGTTTACTTTTGGCAATTTACAACAATATTTTGACGTAAATACATTTCTGTTTCAAGCACTGCCCGCAAAATACCATCTTCTGTAGTGCTTTCTAAAAATCGTTTTACTGTTTTTTATCTCTGTTATGGCATCATGAAAAGTTGGGAGCATTTCTTCTAACGATTCTTCTTAATCTTCATCACTCTCAAGTTGTTCAACTCAGCTCTACCAATCTGTGCTGTAATCTCCTGATCGGTAGGCATACTTTTGGTAGCAAGATCATTATCCCCATCAACAAAAGCATATATTATAGTGGAATTTAATTTTTCCAAAATAAGATTATTATTAGTACGCCAGATACTTAAAGGCAGGTTGTCCTCTTTCTCGTCAGCTTGTTTAATAAGGCATTGAGTGAGAGGCAAGTCATCGTCGTCATCGAACTCGCAAAGGGACGGCTATGCATATTTGAAACAATTCTGAATTGTTTTTTGAGAAACCTGTTGCCAAGCTTTAGAAATCATTTCAATAGCATCAAGTATATTTATTGCTATTGGTGTGCTATGTTCAATGGACTTAACATTACTGATCATAAGCTCTTGTCGGTAATAAACTTTCAAACTGTTACTAACACCTTGATCCATTTCCGATCATGTTTGCGTACCAAAAGACTGCTATTCTTTCCTTCGGTAGTTTTCCCCCAATATATTTTTCACCCTTATTGTACGATCTGGAACTAGTTTGTAAAAAAGGCCAAGTTCAACGACGTTAAAACATCGCTAGCATCATAGTTTCTAAGATGGAACTAATATTTTCTTAATTTAACCCAATCCATCGCATTTTTTACACTCGCAGCTTCTCTTTTTTTACTAGAACTTATATTGTACCGCTTTGTGAACATGAATAGCCCACTCGAATCGCAAGAAAATTCAGCAACATTAAACATTTTCGCAAACTCTTTAGTCTTTGCTTGAAGAATAGACTGAGTAATTGCAGTATGCATGCTACTTTGATACGTAAACCATTGAAGTAACGCTTCACCGATGTTTTTTGAACAGGTTTGCAAATTATTTTACCTTGTTTCGAAACTCCGCGGAATTTCAATATTTTGTTTCTCTTTCAGTGTCGTGAACACTGTTGTCTTTTTCAAGGCCCTGGATTTGTAGATGTCGACTTGTTTAGCATCACTTTCTATCTCATGAATTACTGAAATTCTGAGTAAATAAAACTGGATCTAATCGCAAAACTGCGGTAGCGTTTGTCGTTCGATCCAAATGCGGCTGCTTATTTTTTGCTTAAAATTCTTGCCTTTCTACCGCACAGTACATGTTACACAAATAAAAATAAAATTAATTAAATATAAAAAGTACCTTATATTTTAATACGTAGACTAAGAAATATGATACTTTCTATCAAAAGTACTTAATAATGGAGTATATAAAAATGGATTATTGAATGCTTCATATATTCATTCTATTGAATGCTTCATAATTACTGGGTCTTGGTTATTCGGTATGTTATATTCGTAGATACGTAATAAGCGTGTACGTTATAAGTGAACTTTACTGTGTATACTGTAAGTATATACTTTATTGTATATACATATCGCTATGTATATATTTGTGTTGTTTGATTTCTTGGTTTTCTCGAAGTCAGTATGTTGAGTTATTTATTTGTTTGGGGCCAAAGATTTTTCTTATGATTTTTCTTTCCTTCTTTTCAATGTTCTCGATGTCTCTCTTTCTATTCAAAATGAGCGTTTCTGCCCCATATAGATATTCTGGCTTAATAACTGTGTTGTATGTCTGAGTTTTGTTTTTTTAGATATGCTTTTTTCGTTGTACATATATTGTGTAAGTCTCAATGTTTTGACATCTACCCTTATTGGCTGTTTTTTCCGATCCGTTTTCCATGATTATTTCACCCAGATATTTAAATTGAGAGGCTCGTCTGATATTACCATTTTGTTTTTAGAAATGGCGTTATTAGTCTGTTGCAGGTCATGTATTGTGTCTTTTCAAAGGAAATTTGTTGTTCTACCTTTTCTAGTGTTTCTTTTACTACTGTTCTGGCTTAATAACTGTGTTGTAATGTCTGAGTTTTGTTTTTTTAGATGTGCTTTTTTCGTTGTACATATTTTATGTAAGTCTCAATGTTTTGACATCTATCCTTATTGGCTGTTTTTTCCGATCCGTTTTCCATGATTATTTCACTCAAATATTTAAATTGAGAGGCTCGTCTGATATTACCATTTTGTTTTTAAAAATGGCATTCTTAGTCTGTTTCAGGTCATGTATTGTGTCTTTTCAAAGGAAATTTGTTGTTCTACCTTTCCTACTGTTTCTTTTAGCATTTCAATCTGTTTTCGTGTCGTAATATATCTTGAGCCAAAATTACTAAATCATCAGCAAACGCCAGACAATCAATTTTAATGTTGATTCTTCCCAGTTTAATAGGCTGGTCAATATTCAGGACCAACTTTTTTTCACGCCACTCCGGTATTATTTTTTCTAGAACACAGTTAAATAAGAATGGCGAGAGTCCATCCCCGTGTCTCACTCCAGTTTTAATTTCGAAGGGCTCTGAGATGTCATCCATGAATTTAACTTTTGACCTTGTGTTTGTTAGTGTTGCTTTAATAATTGCCAGCGTTTTCAGATCTAGTCATTGTTCTTTCAAGATTTGGAATAAAGACTCGTTATTCTTGTGTTACAAAAGTTACTACAACTATTAAATAATATATGTTTTTTTCGGGTCAAAAAAATAAGAGTATATAACATATTGTCTTAAATTGTCAAAACTAATACTTTTTAACAAACTTCATAAATATACAACATTGCTATTTAGTAGTTTTATTATTTAACTAGTTTGGAATAAAATCTATTAACTTCTGACAAGTTTCAACCCGTATATAATATCAAGTTTTCTTGACTTCTTCGAACAGCATATTTTTGTTTAATGTTTTTTTTATTAGCAATACCTTTTTCTAAAATGCGGGCAAAGATTTTCTGTTCTATTTAAATCCGGAGATTGCGACGGCCAGGGCAACACTTCAGTCTTATTTGCGAGAAAACATCGTTTCACTACTTTTGCGGTATGTTTCGAATTGTTATCCTGTTAGGAATTTTTTTCTGCACAAAACAAACTAAAAAAACTAAACTTTTTCCTTCAAAATCTCTGTAACACTATCGATGTTACTTGGTGCTTTCTAGATGGTGTTACTGGTACACTATACACGACCGGAGTGAGAGTTATTAACTGTGCATTATAGTTTGAAACAGCCTTTCTTCATGCTATTTTGAGGCATTATATTTTTGAGCAATAATTTAACATTTTTATTACTACTGGTAGTTAGGTTTTCGACAATTATTATTTCACTACAAATCTATATATTTATGATTTTTATGATTCAAAATACCCTTACTTCTTCTAGGTTGCAGTGTTAGGTAAACATGCGGCAAAAATGCAAGGGGTTATTCATTGGCCTAATCTAAGAATATTTTGTCCTATGATGATTTTTGAAAAACCCCTTTATTTCGAAGATACAGAGCGAACAAGATTTAGGACAACCATATTCGATATTTGTTGAAATCATTAATGTAAATAAAAGTAGGGTGTACGTCAATGAGTTTATCAAATACAAAAAAAATTTTTTTCGATCTCGATCACCTGGAATGGCTGTTTTATCTAGTAAGTGGATTTCATCGGTCGCATTTGTTTACATAGATTGAGTGGCGTTTGGCTGTTTGACGTGTCTTAAATAGTGAGTGAAGTCCTCCATCATAATATATATACAAACGCCGAGATGACTGGCATGCACTTCATGTATGGACTTGCTGATGGCAATGCATTACAAGCTAGGCGATTGTATAGTGAACGATTTCCAGCCCGTAATGTCCCTGACCGAAAAATCTTCGAAAACATTCATCGACGTCTTCGTGAAACATGCACATTAAAACGAACTGAAGGGTCAGGAAGATCACTGACTGTAAGAACGGTACAATTGGAATAGAATGTGCTGGATATGACAGCGAAAGAGCCTGGAAAGAGTTCTATGCAAAAAATTGCAAATACTTTGAATGTGAGTCACTGGACAGTTTGGAAAATTCTTAAGGACAATTTGTTGTATCCATACCACATTCAACGCGTTCAGGCACTACTACCTGTTGATTTTCCTCCACGTATTGCATTATGTCAATGAATATTGCAAACTTTAGTTCGCATTCCTCTATTCCTGACACAAATTCTCTTCATCGATGAAGCCACTTTCGCAAGAAACGCAATAAGGAATTTTCATAATAACCATGTGTGGGCAGATGAAAATCCGCATGAGGTATGCAAAGATAGTTTTCAACATCAGTTCTCGTTGAATGTTTGGGTTGGAATTGTAGGTGACTATCTAATTGGGCCGGTATTTCTATCACAAGTGTATCGCAACCTTTTGGAACGAACGCTGCCTGGGTTTCTGGAAGATGTACCATTCGCAACAAGGCATGAAATGTGGTTTATGCACGATGGTGCACCACCACATTTCAGTTTGGTTGCTCGTGATTTTTTACCATCAACATACGGATATCGCTGGATTGGTCGAAGTGGGCCACACGCATGGCCTGCTCGATCCCCGGACTTAAACCCCCCGGATTATTTCTTCTGGGGATATCTGAAGTCATTAGTTTACGCTACTCCATTGAAGAATTTGGATGATTTGCGAAATCGGATAATTACTGGGTGTAACTCAATTAGAAACGACCCTGATGTGTTTGAAAGAGTTCGGCAGTCAATGACGAGAATATTTAATGCTTGTATCAAGGCTGGAGGAGTAAATTTTCTTCACCCTTATGGGGTTATTCAAAAATCATCATACAACAAAATATTCTTAGAATAAGTCAAGGAATAACCCCTTAAATTTTTGCCGCATGTTTACCTAACACCCTGTATATATGATATGTAAAAGTGACCATTTCAAAAAAGTAATCGACATAAATTTTAACGATATTTTATTATCTACTTTCAATATAAGTAAACAAATATTATTAAGTAAGCATTTTGCTTAGAATAAAATATATATATATATATATATATATATATATATATATATATATATATATATATATATATATATATATATATATATATATATAAAACATTTATATATCTGTTTTTCTTTTTTTTTGTAATATATTTATAAAATGTTTTGACATACATATATCATACTATCTAGGCACTTTTTGAAACAATTAAAATTTTAAGTCTTGGAGTTACCGAACACGATACATCATATAATTTAACTAAGATATTGATTCAAAAATCGGTATTTTGGGGATGTTTTCTTTTTACATTATTGATTATTTAAATAGCTAATTTATTTTTATATTCTTCTTTTTATCTTGTTTCAAAATCAAGAGAGAAGCGCAAACAAATATCTGTGTTTCTTAATATTAGCCTTAACATTAGCCTTAACATTAGCCTTAACATTTGTTTCTTTCGTTATTACATAAACAGAAAAAAAGTTACATTTATTCATTGATATCAAAGGATGTTTATTTTTGTTAATTTGCTGCTATTATTTAACTAACACCACCGCCAGATCCTTTCCGGCGGACAGAATTTATTTTAAATTTGAAATGTTCGATTTTACAAGAAAATAGCTTGAAGATATTTCAGCAATTAAACTGCAAAATTCACAGCAATTAAAGTGCAAACACTCGTAATTGAAAATAATTTCTGTATATATATTTTAATTTGATGTTTTTTTTAGCAGTTATTTGTTCGATTTACGAGTAATAAGACAGACAATTAATTAAGTGTTTTCCTATTGCTTTGATTAAACTCATTTACATTTTCTTTTGGAAAATATTTAGAAATGCTTTATATTTTTATAATAATTATAGCTTTACTTTTATTTTAGCGATATATGTGGAATGAAACACAGCCCTGTTCTATGTTAACAGCCGATTTGAGAACTTTACGGTGTCTGATATTTTGTCTGCCTTATATTTTATTTTCCGCAGATATGAAAAGAGGTTGAAAATATAATTTATGTCACGATATTCGAACTAAAATGTTGGTATTATTATAAGAGATTTTATAAAAATATTGTACAATTAAAATGTTGAGTAGAAATATGTATTATGGTAATTAGTTTTGATGAAATTTTTCGGACAGATGCCAGTTGACAAATATTTGATGAAAATAATTCTTACAGATCCAGGAAAGGCTAGGAAACGGTGTAACGTAATGACGGTGTAAGTAACGGACTTAAGTAACATTGTCAGCTATATTAGACATGCTTTGTATTTAGTCTACAAATATTAGGTGTCAAATAGTCATAGATTATTTTTGACATCCCAATTATTACTTAATTAGTACATTAGCACTTTTTTTAATTATTTGTAAGAAAAAGGTTAAATTAATTACTGTAATTACAAATAGCAGTATTTTTCTAATGAAAATATTTTACTATTTGCGTGTAGATAAAACTGATATTTAGGGTTCCGTTTAATGTTGTTTTAACGTGCAGGTGGTATTTATTCCACTAGTAAAAGTTTTACGATCAGGAACGTATGTTTAGCAGTTAAGAATATTGTTTGTAAAAACTAATCCCAACTTTATTTGCAGGCAGATTTATATAGAAGCTCAAAATTTCTGGTGTATTATGTCCGTAGGCTGCACATTTTTTTTTAACTAAATTTATTGACTGAGATAGTCTACCATGTACCCAATACTCAATACTCAATACTCAATACACTATATTTAAACAAAAATATGACAATTGTTTCGAAAGACTTGCTTTATACAGATACGAAACTATAATGTAGTGTCTATAACGTCCATTAGTCAAAGTTTGAACCTGATTATTAGTGAATATTAGTAGTATTTATCACGCTCACAAAATCCTGTAAATAGCGACCAGTAATTCGTATTTTCTCAAAAAAGCTGTCATAGAAGTTGAAGATCAAGGTGCTACCAGTACGATTCGTACGATTCGAAATTAACAATGGAGGGGTAAAAAAATTTGGACACATTAGTCTTAGGGAGCGCAAAAACATTTTACATGTCGAATGAAATATTCACAGTAGTATTTTTGGTAAGGTTTTTGTCGTTATGTTTTGCGATTTTACATTTCAGTTTCAGTTTTAAGTGGTTATTATATTTTTTCTTTTTAAAATAATTTCTTTGAACTAATTATTTGCACATTGATTGATAGGATTTTTAGAAAATTACTATATAATTAGTGATAACCAAAATGGCTTCAGAAAAGGAAAATCAACGACTAGGGCAATTCTTCAGGCAATCACGTAAATATCCAATTCATTAAATGCTAAAAGAACCACGATGACAATTTGCATTGATTTGTCTAAAGCTTTTGATAGTGTTAACCATGAAGTATTGTATACCAAATTGAGTAACTATGGCATAAGAAGCAATGCTTTAAAACTGATTAAATCGTACGCAATTGTACCCTCTCTCAGAGAGGGTACATGTTACCAAGAGTGTTCCGCAGGGTTCGGTTTTGGGTCCATTGTTTGTACTATATATTAATGATATCACTAATGTGTTGAGTGAACAAACAGTTATGTATGCAGATGATCTGAACCTTATATTTAGTGAGGGGAGGCAAGTGTATATAGGGCGTGCGAGGTTCTTGATCAGTATTTTTCTGCTCACGATCTCACTTTGAATGCATCAAAAATACAGTGCATTCTTTTTGAAAATCGCAAAAGTAATGACCTCAATTTTGTTTACAACAACAGTGTATTTAAAACGACAGAATGTACCTCAATACTTGGATTAGTGATTGACCGGAGATTGGATTGGAGGGCCCATATTGAAAAACTTGCTTTAGATATATCAAGATATTCGTATGCCTTGAGAGTTATTTCCAAAAATGTAGGGATATATGCAGCAATTTCGGCGTATTACGCATTCGTTCAGTCTAGGATAGGATACGGATTGATTTTTTGGGGAAACTCACCTGATATGCATAAAATATTTCAGCTGCAAAAAAGATGTATTCGAGCAATTTTTAAATTGAGTTATAATGATAGTTGTAGGGATATCTTTGTTAAAAAAAGGATTTTCACTTTGGTAAGCATGTATATTCATGATTCTTTTATGTTTGTATATAATAACAAAGAACTTTTTGAGTCATTCCAAAATGAACATAGTATGCGACACGACATAAATCCGATCTTGTACCATCAAGATATAATTTTAGTTATATTCAAAAAAATGTTAACTTCATAATTATAAAAATATACAACAGTTTTCCTCAAAATTTCCGGTTAAAGTCCAAAATTGCAGCAAATAAAAGACTAAAGAAATACTTGTTTAAAAAAGCGTATTACCCATAAATGATTTTTTTAGTGATATAGTCAGATTTAATATAGCTAAATAAAAGATTTGTATATTTTATATTAGAATAGTATTCATTACTAGTGGAAAAATGTTATTGATTGTTTGAGTTTATTTTCTTTTTTGTTATTTTTTGTAAGAATTATTTATTATGTTTATTCTATTTATTATTTTATGTTCACAATGTTCCGTGCCAATATGGCAGTTACAAATGTACATTTAATTTGGACAAATAAATCTTTATCTATCTATCTATCTATCATTTGCAAAATTCGCACTTGTTCTTGAGCTTGAGCTTGAGCTTGAAAAGGGAAATATTGAATTCGATGTTGAAAATTTGGGCGATCGATATTAACTTTTACGTGACTTGGAGCAAACCAATATAAACAATGTGTTACCAGTGATGGACTTAACGTAAAGTACAGATTGAATTGATACCTTGTTTGAACTTGGTCTCAATGGTATCTCAGCAGTCATACAGTGCACCTGGCGAAATCATATTTTTTATAGAAATAATCAAAAGGGGACTTGATACACTCCAACACCCAGGTGACGATATGACACTATTATCAGTTGAAATAAAAAATCTTACCCCAGATTGTGGATATTCATAGAATTAAGAAAAAAAATATACAGAAAATAATTATAGTAAAAATTGCTTGTAAAAAAGCTTTAGTGGTTTACTTGTTTGAACTTGGTCTCAATGGTATCTCAGCAGTCATACAGTGCACCTGGCGAAATCATATTTTTTATTGAAATAATCAAAAGGGGACTTGATACACTCCAACACCCAGGTGACGATATGACACTATTATCAGTTGAAATAAAAAATCTTACCCCAGATTGTGGATAGTCATAGAATTAAGAAAAAAAATATACAGAAAATAATTATAGTAAAAACTGCTTGTAAAAAAGCTTTAGTGGTTTACCATTCTTTGTTTCACTCTTGAGCAACTCACGTGCTTGAAAATGAACTTACTCAAATCTAGCCCATTGGTGAGTAGCACTATTAATCCTTACCAATAAACTCTAGTCAATCTTTTCCGAAAATACAATCCCCCTTTTTTTGAGGAACTATATCGATCCCGGAAAGTAAGCAATCTTCATTTCTCACCATCTCGGCCCTTAATTGTTGTTAATTGTTCAGAATCTGTTCTACAGTGTTGCTTATCTCCTTGAAAACAGATAATTCAACAACGAATTACTGTAAAAATATACTTTGTATTCGACTAGTAATTTCGCGAAATGCGGTTACCTCGTCCTGTAACCCAGCGACACGCCCCCTTTCACAAGTTTAGTTGGCAGTAATTCAGGTGCCTTTGAACTCTTGGCAATTTAATGCTTTAGTTTAAAACTGGTTAGACGTAGTTACCATCGAATAATGCTAAACGAAGCTAATTGAAAATTGATATTGAATACTATTTTAATTGAAATGTTTCTGTTTTTCTGATTTTTACATCATCTATGGTAAAGGGTTGTTCAGTAAGACTCTAAAATGAGGCACAATGACAACTACAAGTGATCATCTGGTAGTTTTTATTTTATCTTGAAGAATAAATAATGGAATTATAATTTGCAGGTAATGTCTTTCTTTGTTCACTCTTGAGCAACTCACGTGCTTGGAAATGAACTTACTCAAATCTAGCCCATTGGTGAGTAGCACTATTAATCCTTACCAATAAACTCTAGTCAATCTTTTCCGAAAATACAATCCCCCCTTTTTTTGAGGAACTATATCGATCCCGGAAAGTAAGCAATCTTCATTTCTCACCATTTCGGCCCTTAATTGTTGTTAATTGTTCAGAATCTGTTCTACAGTGTTGCTTATCTCCTTGAAAACAGATAATTCAACAACGAATTACTGTAAAAATATACTTTGTATTCGACTAGTAATTTCGCGAAATGCGGTTACCTCGTCCTGTAACCCAGCGACACGCCCCTTTTCACAAGTTTAGTTGGCAGTAATTCAGGTGCCTTTGAACTCTTGGCAATTTAATGCTTTAGTTTAAAACTGGTTAGACGTAGTTACCATCGAATAATGCTAAACGAAGCTAATTGAAAATTGATATTGAATACTATTTTAATTGAAATGTTTGTGTTTTTCTGATTTTTATATCATCTATGGTAAAGGGTTGTTCAGTAAGACTCTAAAATGAGGCACAATGACAACTACAAGTGATAATCTGGTAGTTTTTATTTTATCTTGAAGAATAAATAATGGAATTATAATTTGCAGGTAATGTCTTTCAAATGTTCTCCTTGTTTTCGTCTTGAAGAATGCATTCTAGATTTTTTTTAATTCTAAATTTTCGATTACACTTTCCCACAAATCGCGTGGTATATTTTTAATAGTGGCGTAAATGTTTAGGCCATGGATTGATTGGGATTTATTTCTGTAAACCAGAAATTTAACATAAGCCTACAAAAATACGCAAAAAATGTGAGATCGCAAGATCTTGGTGGCCAGTTGTAATAATCTTTTGGTGAAATAACCCGTCCAGGAAACTTTTTTCTTTGTAATATAAATCCATTGTCTCGCCAGATTTGTGACAAGTAGAATAGTCTTATTGATAGAAAATACTGTTTACGTCCACATTTATCAGTTTAGGCAAAAGATGTTCATTTAGCATATTCCTATAGTATTCACCATTAACAGTAATATGATTCTTCAGGCCAAAATCCGCACTCATCAACCAGTGACTTTCAGAGGATGAAAAAGCAACTCGTAAATCACTTGAGGATTTTCATCTTGCCAAATCTTGCAGATATATTTGTTGCAGAAATTTTTGATCCAGCTATTGTGGAACATGTAGTGCGTATCAAGTTGAACGTACTGTATTATGAGTGGACTGTGTTACGAGATCGATTTCGTTTTCTAATAAGTTTAAATACAATTCTTGGATTAAATTTTTATCAATAAAAATCGGACCTATTATTTCTTTCTCCAGAATTCCAGCTCAAACGTTAATCTTTTAGGGAAACTGCGTATGACCTTCTTAAAACAGATGCGGATTATTGTTAGCCCAGTATCTACAGTTATATGTGTTATTCGACTACTTAGTGATTTTTGGAATTCATCGTAGTAGGATCAATAGCAAAATGACCTAAAATTTCAGTCTGTGCGGGTTCATTAAAAACTCTGGGCTGCTTATTCCCGTTATTACACAGGGGCCCAGTACCTTCACATTTTTGAACAAGTTTTATTACGTATTGATGTCCTATATTGTTCTCCGGATACTTTCCATTAAAAAGTCAGGCTGTTTTGCGAGCACAATTATCTTCATAAATAAAAATAATTTCAATTTTCTCTTGTAAAGTATCACATATTGATAAATTCTGTGACACTCACTGCAACTGACACTACTTGAGAAACAGTAGAAAATCGGTACTTCTGATAAAAATGTTTTTAATTTTAGCTGCAATGAGAAATAAAGTGTACATTAAAACACAAATGAGCGAGGAGTTAAAATAAAAAGTGTCTTATCTTACTTTTTATATTAGGAAAAGAAAAATGAAAACAAACATTGTAAACACAATGTTCAGGTTCCGTTAAATACCTTTTAAAATTTATTTTTCTATCTATTACGAGAACAGATCAACCAATTTCTGTTTAGTAAACGCAGTTTAATTAGGATTTTCAAGATCTTTAAAATTATATGTTAAAATAATAATAATCGTCTTTATTTGGAAATGCATCAATACATAGAATAAGTGCATTGCATAGATAGCATAAGTTTAGCAAATGCTACTCTTACACTCAACCGCCGAACGCTTTACATTATAAAGGCTTTAGAGTAAGAAATGAACACTTTAGAAAAAGTGTTCATTGCTGCAAAAATATTCCCTTCAATTGAAGTCCGAAGGAGGTGACACTCAAAGATTTCAATTTATTACTAACACTGTTGTATAATTTAGGTCTACAATAAGAAAAACTACGCTGGAAAAGCGAAGTCTTATGCCGGGGAACTGATAAAACTGAGACCTGCCTGATGCTCACACTGTGAATTTCCCCACGAAAAACCAATTTGTCCCTCAAGTATGCCGGCTCAGAACATATTATTAGTTTATGCAGGAAAACGAGATAGTAGTATTTCATAAATAATTCAATATTTAGTCAGGCTAATTCTTTACACTTATTTGAGACATGATCAAACTTCCTAATTCCACAAATGAATCTGACTAGATTATTTTGTGCTATCTGTAACTTATGCTTAGTAAAACAATCTAAACAAGGATAATATACCCTACTACAATAGCTGAAGATTGGCAAAATTAACACTTCGCAAAGTTTTTTGCCCAATTTAAAGGTAATTAGATACTGATTAGCATACAATGTTCTGATTTTAAGATAGACTTTCAAAAACATATCCTTTACATGGCTGGTAAACCTCAACCTTTCATTAACTATAAGTCCCAATATCTTTGCTTCTGAAGACAACTGCAAATCATGACAACCGATGTTAATCTTTAGTACATTTCTGATACGATTTCTAATATTATTGGAATAAAATAATACAACACTTGATTTACTTTCATTTATTGATAAGTTGTGATCGGCGGAATATGCACAAAGACTGCGAATATTGGCATTCAATGCCGCAGCCGCCAGATCAGGTCTAAGTGGAGAAAAAGAATGAACAAGTTGGGCATCATCAGCAAAGGATTGAATAACTAAATGATTGATACAGGAAGGGAGATCAGTCGTGTATATTAGAATTAACAATGGTCCCAAGACAGGAGTATTCTAGCGTTATCCAGAAAACTGGTCATTTGACATTTTACAACCCGCTCTAGTATTTTTGACATTATGAATAGGCTTATTGGTCTTAAGTCTCAGGGGGCAAGTAGGCGAGTAACTTTGGGAATCGGAACAACGACAGCCTGGCGCCAGTTTATTGGAAAGTAATTACTTTCCAAACACCTATTAACTATATGTACTATGTAGTAGGACAACCGGCAAACATATTTTTATCATAGACAATGTAATGCCGTCAACTCCAGAAGCGTTTGCTTTAATACCTTTTATTATATCTGAAATGGTCGCAGGCCCAACAAGTGTAAAATCAAAGGTAGGCTTATCTACATCCAACCTATTACTGTAATAGAAGTTCAAAATGTCTTGGTTAACATTTGCAATATGAAAAACAGACATAAAGTAGCCGTTAATCAAAGATGGATCGCGAAAGTCTGATGGAAGTTCAGGCGTAGTCGACTTCTTAATATTCAGTGTTGCAATCTCGGACCAAAGTTTTCTTGAATCTTTATTTTGTTCAAGATAAGCCAGATAAGCTTTTTTTCTCTCTGATCTAAATTACTTGTTAATAACTCCGACAGGAACAGATCACCATCATCATCGGCAAAATTTCGAAAAGTTATTATTTTTTGCTTAAATAGACGATTTAGAATTTCCAATTTACAAGTAATTATTTTATGATCAGTAATATTTGGAGCATCCAACACAAGTATTTCACTAAACAGCTCAGGGGTATTTGTAAAAATAGGATCCAACGGAGTTGATGAAATACTAGTAATCCTAGTAGGCTGTCTAACAATTGCACTAAGGCCGTAAAACTCGAAACAACGCGTCAGTAAATTATTTTCTAATAGAAGATTGACATTTACATCATCAAGAAGGACAACGTTTTTATGTTCACTTAAAATCAACGGAAGAATATTTTCTAAAACCTTAATCCCCTCAGACAGAGTCTGCGAATGCGGTCGATATAAAACACCTAAAATAAATCGAAAACTATGTAACGTCAATTTAAGCCATAAGAACTATAAAACCGGTGAACCAAATTGAGTAAAATCCAACACTTCTGCCAAGTGAAAGGACTTTATATAAAATCCAACCCCTCCCCCCCTAGATCGTCTACCCCCACAAAAAATGAGTAATTATCAATGTGAAAAGTTCACTGGGAACATCATCGGCAAGCCAAGTTTCAGTCACCCCAAAAACATCAGCAGAATCAGCCCGCAACATGCCAACAAATCCATCAAAATCACCCATCAAAGAACGAACATTTAAAGAGCGTATTCTAATAGAATTGCTATAGAATTTAGCCATAATCAATTCTGCTTTGTAAGTTAGTTAAAAAAGTTTGATATACAGGACAATTTCGATCTCTGTCGGTATGGTTTGCTGGAAGTTTAGTTTTAGCTTTATTATTATTAATAACACAATTGTTGCATAAATAAACATCCGAATTACAAGTTTTAGAAACGGGTTTTTGAGAACACTTAAAACAAATAGCATCGTTTTTACAATCCTTTTGGAAATGATCAAAGCAGGCACATTTAAAACATTGGATAACATTTAAATAATCGCATAGTTCGTATTTTTTCCAACCTAACCAAACATGACCTACTTGAATTAAATATTTTCTAACTTCTGGAGAAACTTCAATTATAACATTATACACATTTCTTATAGGTAATTTGGCTATTAATTTAATGTCATTTATAGAGGAGAAACTGCTCAAGTCGTTAAGAGCAAATAATCCCTTGTCAGAAAATTCATCATCGAGAATAACATTTTTTATTTTTAATCTCGGATTATGTTTTCGCGCAGGATTAACATTTAGTTTTCTGCCAAACTTAGTATCCAACGCATTTTTCAACTTATTCAAATTATCCGAATCCTTACAGTAAACAGCAACACCATTCTTGATTTTTTTCGTCCCATCCACACAGATGTTTTGCCGTACCAAACCTACAGAACTCGTTATAGTTTTCACGACGTCTTAATCGGAATTAACACTAGTAGATTTAACAATCAAAACAGGTGAATTATTTAAATTCCTTCTCAGCGATTCACTGTACGTTAATGCACTTTTATTAACGGCATGTGCTGGGTGACTTGCCGATTGATTTTTTACAACCGAATAGTTCTTCAAATCACGCACTTTATATTTTAGAAGATTATTCGAACAGTCCATTTCGTCGATCAACTTCTCCATTAATTTTTTTTCGCGATGCGGACACTCTATTTCTTTTCGGAGGACTATGATATTAGTTTTATTGCCTTGGAAATGCACAACACATTCGGAAGCACTAGCTTTACATAAATCGCAAAACCAATAAACATTATCACACTTTGCAATCAGTCTATTAAGCTCATCCTTCAAATTAACACAGAAGAGGTGGAATTTTTTTTGACAAAGTTTACACTGTATGCTTTTAGAATTAACAATAAAGTTATCGGAGCAACGCTCACATACGTTCACGTCGCACGACATACTGACGATTCCTGATAAATTCAAAATTCAATAACTTGCAATTGTTTTTAAAATATTCAAAATACCATCGGTCGCATAGTTTAAATAGAATTACACAAACACTAAAGACACAACATAACATAGATAGGGGTTAACATTTTTAGGTATCTAAATTGACGATTAAATTCGATATTTAAACTGACGTGTTTTTTTGTCTAGAACTAATTTTCATTGCTGAAAGAAATAATGAGGTTGGCTACTTTTGAAATGTCTGTCAACGTTCTGTCTATGTCTACTGTCTACGTTTATTGCTTGTTAACAATGATATAATTATTACTTTAACTGTTATTTTTGGAAAGGATAACATTGATAAGTTCATACAGCTTACAGTATATTTTGACTTAATAATGTATAACTCAGACAGTTTATGTCTCTTTAACGTACAGGTGGTATTTATTCCACTAATATAAGATTAACAAACACGAGTGGAAGCTCTGAATTAAAACGATTTGTTCACGAAATCCCTCTCGAATTGTGTTTTCGATATTTTTTAATACAAATTTCAATTTACTACAACATACTTTTTAATACAATCTTATGTTCAATATGGGAACGGAATGAATCAATTCTACTGATCCTTCATTCAATTCCGAAACCCATGCGACCTATTAACCCTTAACCACTGAGGTGGAGTCTCCCAGACACCATTTAAATATTTGTCAATCCTAATTTGGCGTTCAATTGTAGGAGCTTCGGTTGCTGAGTACTCGTTGGTCAATTGTCAGAGTAGCTATACCCTAAAGAGCAGAGTTTTAGCACAATTGTAAAATATCATTGTATTGGTATAGTAGTCTGTGAGATTCTTGGTCAGTAACAGTGCGGCATTTAATATGTTACGACTAATATTCAATTACCGTGTAAAACATGAGTTCTCGGCCCGGATCATCAAAACAATCAGTAAACTATTTGAAATTTGAATATATTCTATGAAACAGAAGAAAGCGATGTATCGAATCACATGGAAGCTATTTATGTGGAACGTAAGCAAGACACATCATCAGAAATTTAATTATTCGATAACGAAGAATCTTTGGGCGATATCAGTTCAGGCTCGTAATTTTTATGGATCTCACCGATTTAACTGGGCTAACGCAGCTCCATCAAAAATTGCGAGAACTCATAATATAGTACTGTAGTTGTCAAGTTTACGTGGACAAATCACAAAATGCTAATGATTTTTTAAACGTTGAAAATGTTTTTTTTTAGATGTGTTGATCTACAGTGCGATGTTATAATCACGAAGGCGTCCATTTATTATTCGCAACTGATGGAACCGGCAGAGACATATTTAGGGCCGTAGTCGGGAGCTATTATTAGCCAATCTGACATTTAATAACTAAAGAACTTTAACTTTAATGCTAAACTTTAATACTAAAGATAACATTGCTCTCGCATTTACAAAAAAAATATTAATAAAGCAATACTGCTTGTTTCTTCAATGAACCACGGAGAATCAAATAATATGTTCGGCAAGCCAGAATTATCAGGCAGAGTATTGTAACAATACTAAAGAAGCAGTTGATTCCCTAGATGAAAGATGTGCAATAATCAATTTTGGTCGTGGGACGCAGAGATGGACTATCAATGTTTTTTGGTAGAAAACTCGATTTATCTACCGTAAACGAATATGTGTTATATAATTCTTAAAAGAAATAAGTTATTATCAGTGGGAGGGAGGGCTAAGTTCTACATATTGAACGGAGGACTAACAACACTAGAATTTCGGTTGAAAAGAACTAGATTTTCGGTTGAGAACACGAAAAAGAGGAACCTGAGTTGTTGAAGAAAAGAAAGTACTGATACCTTTGTCCCTCTAAACTACACAGAAAAACCAAATATACATGAATTTACTGTATAATACCAATATGTTCTAAAAAATATGAAAATACTGTGTTGAAAAAAAATAATAGCTTAACATGCGTTGTTAAAATATTGATCGTTTACTTGTTATATTTGTGATTGGTTATGCTCATATTGTTTTTTTGGAGTCCCTAAGACTCCACCTCAGTAAAGTACTCCATCTTAAAATATTTCACCTCAGTAGCTAAGGGTTAATATGGACAACCAACATGATAACTTGGTAATGATTAACTCGAAATCACTACTTTTCCTAAACTCGGGCATACGTTTATTAGTATTTTTTCAATTTGTGAATAATATTTTTCTTTGAATTATATAGACAGTTTAGCACTATTAATGAAAGTGGACATAACATTTCTACAGTATTTTGAACCTAAAGTGAAAAAAAATTACGAAATAATTCCATTGTAGAACATATCAGGGAAAAGAAAACGAAGCCAAATACCAGATTTTTTATAGAAAATATTACTGATAAAATGTAAACGAGGAAAATTATGTCTTATAAATAATCAACTGTGTTTATGAGGGGCTTTTAAACTAGTTATTATTGCTCAGGAAATATAGAAAAATGGAACTTCGATTCTTCATTTTTTTTTTATACTTCGATGTCGATAATAGATCTAGAAGAAATCTTAGTAATACATTTGGTGACAAAAAATGCCATCTTTAAATAACTCAACATAAAAAAATATAAATTAAATAAAATACAAAAAAGTTAAATAAATCACTGGTCACTCACTGGGTTACAGAATTAAATGAAAACTCTCTATATGCAAAAAAACCTCTCGTTGCGCATGCCATTTACTTAATGGAAAAGTCCTGTGACCTCCAGCTATAACGCACACACATACATACTTCTTCACTTTGAGGTAGGCTCCTATTTACCTATTACTTTCTTGATATTGGAGAAAAACCCTTGACAGGAGTTTATCTTAAGATGTCGGATTACAGCACTGCTCATCTCACGGATAGGGTTAAGTTTACAATGAAAAGGTCAAATGAAAGTTGTTTGTTGAACAGGAAGCGATCAGATAATATCTAAAGAGGATTTTTATTAAAAAGTTTTGTGAAGTGTTTACAGGTTGAAGTGGGAAATGGGGAAAATGTTGGGGTAGGATTAATTTCTAGAAGTTAATCTTGTTTGTGGATTTTGTAACGACACAAAATGGAGTCAAGTCAAGTTATTTTCGTCAAGTCAAAGATATTTTGATTTCCATTCGGCACTTTGACGCTTGGTTTCTGGATCATATTGAAAATACCACGTCTAATCATCAGTAACAATGCCGTATTTGATGTCTTAGTCATTTTTTGATTCTTAAATCGAATCCTTGCAATGCTGGATTCGCAGCAATTTTTGGTCGACAGTTAATTTGTGTGGAACAAAGCGTGCACCAATCTTCCAACAAGTCCCAAATGATCGGTCAGAATACTATGAACTGAATCTTGGGACTTGTTCAATTCCATTTTAATGTATTGCAACCAAGATATGGCCTGATTTTTTTTTCATTCACGTACAATTTCAATGTTATTTTGAGTAACGACGGAATTTTTCGTACCAGGATGTCCATCGTCCGTGCGACCTCACGGCCTTCTTTGAATCGTTTAAACCACTCGTGAATTCTGCCACTGGATAAACTATCTGGACCATACGCGTGTTTCATTAATTGAAAAGTTTCTGTGAATGATTTACCATGTTTAAAACAAAACTTAATATTCGCTGTTTGTTCGATGTTCATTTTTCGTCCGATAGTATATACACACTAACACTTAAGAGCGATAACTGGACTTCTAATTATCTGAATGTCATGAAATTTGGTCAGAACCCCAGTGAAGTCCAACGCTTACCTGTCAAAAGAAGGCACCAGTAGAAATAGCTATTTTTAAAATGGTCCTGTTTTCCGTGAGATGCACCTTGTATATATAAATATACAGGGTGTCTCAATTATACGATATCGCTTGATATGTTTTTGGTATAAAAATTGTATAAGTAAATAGATTGCATAATTATAATTAATTTTGTTTATACAGGCTATCCCACAAAACTGTGGCGAGGTATAGTTATGTTTTTTCTTATCGAACACCCTATATGATAAATCATGATATATCAATGACTTAGGTTATCGCAAGTTGTAATATTTGATTAGAAAGCAATTCTTATAGAGTAAAAACATATTATTATAGTAAACAAAATGTTATAAATCTTTAATTTTTAGTAAGACAGTTTAAATACAAACAGTTGTAGTATATATTTTTGCACATATTTAATTTTTTAATACTTATTTTTTACAAAATGGCGGACATCAGTAAACCTATTGGGTTTAGCTATAGGACATATTTCACGAAATATGTTTAGAATCAATTGGAGAATGTAAATCTGGATGAACATTTAGGGTGTTCAAAAAAAACTATACCCACGGTATAGCCACGGTTTTGTGAGACACTCTGTATAAATAAAATTAATTTTTATTATACAACCTATTTAGTTGTACAGCTCTTATACTTAAACTTTTTCTCCATCTCTACCATTATCAAAATATCAATCAATATCGCACCATTGGGACACGCTGTATATATAGTGTGTTATGTTGTGACACATTGTGTATATAATATACATATTTATATAACATATTGGACATTTGTGTATAGCAGCTTTTAGTAAGGCCATTTCTGGGGGGTGTTTTTAGGGCACGTGATCTGTGGATTTGCTCCTGTCACCGAGAATAAGGGGAGAACCTCTAAAGTCATTTGTTGATGAAGCCTGTATAATTAGGGAGTATTACAGGGGCACTGTTTCACTAATCGAGCTCTATTGTACATTGCAGTATCCTCTGGATAATTAAGTAGAAATAATGCCTCCGAATTAACAGCACATTTGGATTAGAAGATGGAAATGATCTATTGCGAACTTAACTAATATTTGCACTATACAAATCGATATTTGGATTATAATAATTAATATACTTTAATTTTTTTTTAATTTAATCTGATTTTCCTTTTATCGCAAAGTATCGCGAAGTTTTTTTAGACTGTTTATCTAAGGCCCATTTAAATATCAACCACGATAGATTTCACTCACCTTCTAGAACTGAAGCTCGACGCGATGTGGTTAGCTCTTGGGATATATATTAAATCCAATCAAATAATTTTTTTCTTTATTATCTATCGAATTTACTCGATTACTCGACTCGATTTACTCGACGGGAGCACTGGTCACATCACTTATAACAAATACTTGCGAACTCCGTTGTTACTGATTAAATTCTGTTTGTATTTGCCTTTGTGCGATTGCGGTTCAGTGACGGCCATAATATTATTTGGCAAAATCGGCGGCCATCATCCACACTCTATTACCGACCAATGAAGTTTATGTTTTCAAAGGAAACAAATTAATTTACTATAACAATGTTTTGGAAGAAGTATGTCAATTTTTTCCAACACATTGTTATGTTGGCGAAACTCAAATCACTGTGATACACGACCTTTGACTCACAATGACAGACGGAAAAGTATGCAATGCTTTGACTGACACACTTTCTCCACATAAATGTTATATCTGTGGTATTACTCGCAAAATGACGAATGACGAATTAAAACGCGTGGTTGTTAAAAACGAATATTACGATTTCGGTTTCTCTACTTGGATTGCGTGGATTTATTTCTTGGAGTGCTCGTTATACATTAGCTATCGTTTGGATATAAAAAAATGGCAAGCTGGAGGTGATGACGCTAAATATAGCATCCAACAACGTTCGGAATAAATCAAGCAAAAGTTTAAAAACCAAATGGGGCTTATTGTAGATAAACCAAAATATGCTTTTGGGAACACCTCGAAGGTTCTTTATTAATCCGGAAACCATTGGAGAGATTACGGGATTGGATGTTAATCTAATTAAAAAGTGTAGTATTTTATGAAGAACGCAATCTTCCGGCTATGACATTAATTTTATCGAATTTGGCAAACTTTTTTCTGTAACCAGAATTCTTTATTTTAATTTGTATTCGTATTATTACATGCCTGTAACTGTGCACAAAATTCTGGTGCATAGTGCGAAGGTTATTGAAATATGTATTAATTGAATCGAGCAGCTCTCTGAATATTCTCAAGAGACCCGAAACAAAAGTTGTCATAGATTCTGCGAGCACCATACAAAGAAACGGTCAAGCATTTCCACGAATATAGATTTGCTGAATATGCTTTTGATAACTACCGATTCTGAATGCAAGTTGACCGTCAAGGTCTGAATTTAATCCCACCTTCAAATTCAGGTAGCATCATCCGTGTGACGATGAAGATTTCTTATTACCTGATTGGTCTGATTGTCAGATAGATGATTGATTGATGCTGAAATTCATATTAAATTATATAAATAAAACAAAGTTGTTTAATTTCCACTTATATTTTTCTCTAAAATATAATGCGTTTCGCTACACTGTAGCTTCTTCGAATGGTCGATAAAAAATGAAATTGCATTGTGACAAAAAGTAGGTACTAAGTAATTAATTTTAAATGTTTTTTTTTTCTGGATATTTCCAGAATCTTTACTCAAACTGTTTCTTTTAACATATTTAGTAGCGGACAATGATTGAAGTCTTTTTAGTCGTCAAGAAGGACATCTCTGTATTTGTGCGGTTTCTTTCCAAACTTTCTAGTCAATTCAGTTTGATACCTTAATTTTCTATGTGTAAGATGTTAAAATTATTATTAAAAGTACGTGTTTCTTTAATAAGATATACCGTATATCACGAGTCCATTTTATAATTTACTTAGCTGCGCTTATGTTCTGCGATTCTGAGTTTAAATGATCTACCTGTTTGTCCTATATAAAATTTGCACGAGCACACAATTTATTTGGTAGACGCCTGATTTATTGTCTTTCCCCGTTTTTTGTTTGCAGTTTTTTAAAATTTCTCCCAAAGAATTGGTGGTTTTAAAGGCTACATTTATTTATTATTATTAGTTTTTCAGATATATGTCCATAATGAGAAAGAGTTTTAAATCCAAATTCATTAATTTTAATCATAGGGTGGGCTTCCGAATGAGCTTTGTTTTTCTGTTTTTTTAAAGACTATTTTATCAACTATTGAAGCTGGATAGCCGTTATTCACCACCATTTGCTTAATTAAATTTTAATTCTATTTTGTATTTGTGTGGATTTAGACGAACTTTGATTAAACAATGAATAATACTATTGTAGGTTGCCCGTTTATATTGTTGTGGGTGGTTGGATGTATTGTAAATCGTGATGTCAGTGTGAGAAGGTTTATGAAAAACCGAAAACGAGTGCTTATTCGAATTTTTAGAAATCGATAGATCCAAAAATTTTGTTGAACTTTGTATGATATTTTTATGGATGGCATTTAAATATATCAAGTGTGTCGGTAATTACTTTCCGTTTTTTGTAACAGATTTCACTAGCCATAAGTATGGAATGTTATGACTTGATACATATGTCATTTTATTCTAGTCACATTAACCTCAAAAATGCACAAGTTACGTTCCGCCAAAATAACAGCATTATAGATTTATAATTTTTTGAAAATGTCGAATTTTGTTCACTTTCCTTGTCTCATCAAAAAAAAACTCTGAAAGTCTCGTTTGCTGGTAGAGACTTACGGTGAACATGCTCCAACCATAAGAACATGTGAAACGTGGTTTCGACAATTCAAATATGGTGATTTCAACGTTCAAGACAAAGAACGTCCTGGTAGGCCGAAAACGTTTTAAGATGCGGAATTGCAGGAGTTATTAGATGAAGACCCAACACAACCTCAAAAACAATTGACAGAAAGTCGCAATTTGTGAACGATTACAAGTGATTGGAAAGATCCAAAAGATGGGTGCCGCATCAATTGAATGACAGGCAATTAGAAAATAGAAAAATCGTCAGTGCAATGGTGCTTCAAAAGTACGAAAGAAAGTTATTTCTGCATCGAATATTAACGGATGATAAAAAATGGATTTATTTCGAAAATACCAAACGAAAAAAATCATGGTTATTACCTGGCGAAACTCGCTCATCGACTGCAAGGCCAGATCGCTTTGGTGGCAAGACCATGCTCTGTGTCTGGTAGGACCAGGTTGGTGTCGCATATTATGTACTGTTGAAACCTGGAGAAACAGCTACTATTGATCGCTATCAACAACAAATGATCAATTTGACGTCCACAATACGCTCAAAGACATGATTAGATGACAACGCACCGTCTGATACAGAAAAACCAATCAAAGAAGTGTTGAAATCACTTGGATGGAAAGTTTTATCGCACCCGCCGTACTCTCCAGACCTGGCTCCGTCCGACTACCACCTTTTCGCATCCATCCATCCGCGCTTACAGAGCAGCACTTCGCCGATTTCGAAGAGAAACTGTTCTTTTGGAGTGGCATCCATAAATTGCCTGAGAGATGGACAAAAATTGATAGAATCAAATGGTCAGTACTTTGAATAAATGCATTTTAACTATCCATTGTAAATAACATGTTTTCTTTAGCGAAAAAAAAACGAAAAGGAATTACCGACACACCTGCATCCAACTGTCTCGTAGTACCTGTGAAACATGTTAAAATGTCATCAACATATCGGTACCAATACAAACATTGTTTACTAAGTATTTTTTTGAAAAATGTCTCGTCAATATTGTTCATAAAAATTTCTGCAATTAAAGGGCTTAGTGAGGTAGGTGCCCATAATTAAATATTTTTTACTGTTGTAAATTTTGTCTTCAAAAGCAAAATAATTTTAATCAAGACATGTTCTTAACAAGTTAATTATATCTGCTGTAACTACGGGGTTTATTTTGTTGTTGATTAATAAATTCTTTGTTGGGATGATCGTGTCTTCTTGCTTGGAAATAAATTTTGGATATCAAAAGATACAAGTTTTGAACTTTCTGGTATCTCTAAATTTTTAATATTATTAATGCGATTATTAGAATTTTTAATACTGTATCTAGGTTTAAAGTTGCAGTGCTTTTTATTACATCTATTAAAAAGGTCAATATCTGGTGTATGCTGGTGCCGACATACATGACACTACCGGTCTGATTGGATATCCTTCTTTGTGTAATTTGATAATAGAGTCGAGTTGAGGTTGTTGACGGTTCATGTTGTTTAGTTTAAAAATAATATTTTGTGGTATGATGCTAAATGAGAATATAATTTCCCTATAAATTCTAAAGTTTTCTTTACGTAACATGATTTGCTTTATTGTTATCACTGTACTCCCTTTGTCTGTCTTTGTAAAAATTAACTGATTTTCTTCTGCTTTTTTGTGAATTATATTTGCAAATGTTTGTTCCATATTAAGAATTATTGTCTTTTTAAAAAACTTATATTTGATAATATTTTCACTATATTTCTTATTCATATTCATCATTCATATTCATTCATTCTTTGTCAACCATGTCACCATTTTAGAGAAAAATATAAGTGGAAATTAGACAACTTTGTTTTCTTTATACAATTTAGTACATAATTTTCTTGTTATAACAATTTCGATATTTTTAAATACATTTTTTATTTCGAACTTAATTTTTTTAATATAAATATTCCCCAGGCTTCTAAATTATCAAAAAAATGCGGAATTATTCAACAAAACAACCAACAATCAAATCGTACAATAAAATGTTTTTTTTTCCAGCTAGCTTGTACTAGACGATTCACTGTGCGACACTTGAATATTAAATATAATTTTCGATATTATTTGTACATTGCTATGGTGCCTGCATCACAGAACGAAAGCATAAGCTTTTTCAATTAGTCAAATTAAATTACACTTGACGCATCCTTAATTTCGTTTTCGTCACTTTTATATTTATTAAACGTCGAATTCCTTTTTCTAGTTAAACTTAAAAGCGTTAGATGGGTCAATATAGAAACTGGTAAGCGTTCACTCTCCAATGGGCCGGAACCCCTCGATTAAAGGTTAAACAAAGAATGTTTTTACAGTCGAGTATATTTAGAAAATCCTTAAAAGCTTCTTGTTTTTATTAGTTACGCGTTTACCAAGCAAACCATTCAGGAAGAAAATTTTAGAAAATGTAATTTTGGTAAGTTGAAAAATATTTATTTTATGATTTCCATTTTATTGGTATAATAAATGCCGAAAGCAACTTATAGTTAGTTATGGTAGTGTTACTAACTGGTTATTGTCAAAAATAAAACAGATCATAATAATGAATAATCGTTTACTCGTAGCTGAAGTACAAATAAACATTGCATCAAATAATGAGTTTTCCAATAAGAGTACCGGAATTTTTACACCATTTTTGCACACACATTTGCCAAAAACACATATTCGATTCAACATCGAGTAGAAATTGGAAGGCGACCGCCCACTTTGGGGAAAAGATTATTTTTTTTGGGGAAGCGCGAGTACTAGAGGCAAAACTGAAAATCTCCTAATCGAATTTCGTCAAAGTTCGACGTTTGGGACTTCGCTTTAAAATTTATTATTATTTTTTTACCTATTTAAAGAAATTCTCTCTTAAGGTAATATGTTGTTCCATCGGGGTAAGCAATATGAGCATTACCTTCTCGATCTGCGGTTTTCTAGGTCGATTAGAGTCTCTTCTATGATATCGCCTTCCTTCTTGTGCCCAGTCTCTAAAAACAAAAACTTTATAATATTTTGTCGTGTTCACCGAGTATTTCGTGAGATAATAATAATAATATTCTTTATTTAGCACTTGGCTACTACATACAATCAGTAATTCATTTATATTTATATATGTCTATGCATAATACAAATATAACCAAATATGACGTGTTCTGTATTAATAAAAATCCACTATATACATACTAGTCTTTACAAAATCAAACATACCTTCCTATTTTTAACAACAAACTAACCTTATTTTGCCAAATACTGTTTACGGATTCTATCTACAAACATTTCCAAACTCTGTACTTTTTAGCTCTGCAAGCAGACCATTGAACAGCCGAATACCATTCCCAAAAAGCAATTTCTGCATATAGGTACTACGTTCAAAATTTATATGGAAATCCTCCTTTGAGCGAATGTTACATTGATGTTTTTCGGATCGGGCTATTAAGTACCTTCCAAGATATGCAGGCATTAAGTTATTTTTAATTTTAAAAATCATAACAATACTCTGCCAAAGAGAGCACCAGCCCAAAGAGCGCAACATCAAATCCACTGGTGTATACCTATCACAATGCAAAATAATTCGCATTGCCTTATTTTGTAAAATTTACAATCTATTTATTTCATTTTTATTACAACCTAGCAACAAAGAGCTACAATAACTAAAATGGGGATAAATTATGGTATTATATATTAACAATGTTGACCAATTACTTAAGTTATGTGATATTCTACGAAAGAACCCTATTTTTTTAACCTATTTTTTTACTTATGTAATTTACATGAGTACAGAACTTCAATTGAGAATCAAGAATTACACCTAGATATTTAATTTGGTCTACGATTTCAATGTTATACTTCCCAATGTAAATATTATATTTTTTAACAATAAACGACTTGCAAACACCCCTCTTTCCCAGAATCATATATTTTGTTTTCTCAGAATTTAATTTTAATTTATTCACACATAGCCAATTATCTAATATAGAGAGTTCTAAATTAAGATCTTTTACCATTTCGTCATAATTCGGTCCCGTTATTGAAAGGAGCGTATCGTCTGCAAACAAATTTAAGTCTAATTTTATAAAAATCTTATACAGATCATTGATGTATATAAGAAACAAAAAGGGACCTAATACGCTCCCTTGTGGGATACCAATATCATTTTCCAGAATTCCTGATATAGCATCATTTACTTTTGTTCGATGAAAGCGGTCACTCAAATAATGTTCAAGCCATTTTATAACACAATATTTCACTCCGCAACATTGTAGCTTCACAATCAGATCTTCTCTGTTTATAGTCTCAAATGCACGTCTCAGGTCCACAAATACAGCAATCACAACATTATCGTCGTCACCAATATCTTGGCGCCATTTCGTACAAAGATGTTGCAGTGCAGACTCGCATGAATGTTTATCACGAAAGCCCGATTGTTCCACATCAATGTAATTTTGCTTTTCAAAGTATCTACGCAACTGTCTACACACCACTATTTCCAATATTTTGCCAACAATCGGCAATAGATTGGCCTAAAATCGTCAGCTAATACAGGGTTTGCAACCTCATCTCATGCAACTCAACGAGACGACCCCTATCAAACCGCATAGTTGACGGTAATTTGAGTGCCTTTTAACGTTTGACATGTTAATCCCTATTTTACAACTGTGTAGACTGTTACCATCGAATAAATAAACTAAACTGATGACAAATTAAAAGCAGATATTTTCTTTTTGGAAATTGCAATTAAAGGTAATAAAAAACTAAATTTTCTTGTTTTAAAGATTTTACAGACAGAAAAGTTTTACTTTAGTATAGTGTTTGTTTTCGTTTTTAATTCTTTCTGATCAATTGACTTCAACGAGTGGTTTAATTTCCCCTGTCCTGGGGTCGATTGAACCATTTAATGCGGTTGTACAATTATATATATATATATATATATATATATATATATATATATATATATATATATATATATATATATATATATATATATATATACATACATACAATACATACAATATATACAATAAAGGGGCAAATTTCTAAACAATGTTATAAAACATACCGCAACATTATGAAACAAATAATTGGGAAAGCAAAAAAATGTCCAATAACTAATTTATTCTAGATCTGAAAATAAAGTGGCTGCTACTTGGAAATTGGTAAAAAAAAAATAACAGATGAAAGTAAGCAAAATAACATTGTATTGGAGCGTTTTGCTTCAAAATATGGTGATCCTATAAAGACCGTTAATAGTCTAAATAATTATTTTGTGGGTTCATGTTTGGATATGAGTCCGATTACAGCCTCTAATGCTTCAGTTTCCTCGGTGGCTCAGACAATATATTTGGCACCTACGAATTGGCATGAGGTTTCGAAAATAATAAAGGAATTAAAGAATAAAAAATCAGTAGGGGATGACAATCTTTCAACACAAATAATTAAAAAGATTGCAAACTATATATCTAGGCCGTTATCGTTTATTGTGAACCTCTGTTTTTCCAGTGGTGCATATCCTGATTTATTGAAAAATGCACTAATAAAACCAATATACAAAAAGGACCAATCAGATGAAGAAAAAAACTACAGATCTATAGCGTTACTAAACAACGTTAATAAAATATTACAGAAGGCATTTTATAAAAGATTGATAGGATTTTTAGAAAAGTACTATATAATTAGTGATAACCAAAATGTCTTCAGAAAAGGAAAATCAACGACTAGGGCAATTTTTCAGGCAATCATGTATATATCCAATTCATTAAATGCTAAAAGAACCACGATGACAATGTGCATTGATTTGCCTAAAGCTTTTGATAGTGTTAACCATAAAGTACTGTATACGAAATTGAGTAACTATGGCTTAAGAAGCAATGCTTTAAAACTGATTAAATCGTATTTAAAAGATCATACGCAACAGGTATTAATAAGGGATATTGATGGCAGGGCCTTTCTCCCAGAGAGGGTACATGTTACCAAGGGTGTTCCGCAGGGTTCGGTTTTGGGTCCATTTTTGTTTGTACCATATATTAATGATATCACTCATGTGTTGAGTGAACAAACAGTTATGTATGCAGATGATCTGAACCTTATATTTAGTGATGGGAGCATTGAGGATGTACGGGCAAGTATATATAGGGCGTGCGAGGTTCTTGATCAGTATTTTTGTGGTCACGATCTCATTTTGAATGCATCAAAAACACAGTGTATTCTTTTTGAAAATCGCAAATGTAATGACCTCAGTTTTGTTTACAACAACAGTGTATTTAAAACGACAGAATGTGCCTCAGTACTTGGATTAGTGATTGACCGGAGATTGGATTGGAGAGCCCATATTGAAAAACTTGCTTTAGATATATCAAGATATTCTTATGCCTTGAGAGTTATTTCCAAAAATGTAGGGATAGATGCAGCAATTTCGGCGTATTACGCATTCGTTCGGTCTAGGATAGGATACGGATTGATTTTTTGGAGAAACTCACCTGATATGCATAGAATATTTTAGCTTCAAAAAAGAGGTATTCGAGCAATTTTTAAATTGAGTCGTAATGATAGTTGTAGGGATATCTTTGTTAAAAAAAAGGATTTTCACTTTGATAAGCATGTATATTCATGATTCTTTTATGTTGGTATATAACAACAAAGAATTTTTTGATTCATTCCAAAATGAATATGAATAGGCGACACGACATAAATCCGATTTTTTACCATCAAGTTATAATTTTAGTTATATTCAAAAAAATGTTAACTTTATGATTATAAAAATATACAACAGTTTTCCTCTAAATTTCCGATTAAAGTAAAATAAAAGCATAAAGAAATACTTGTTTAAAAAAGCGTATTACCCATAAATGATTTGTTTAGTGATTTGGACAGATTTAAGATAGCTAAATAAAACATTTGTATATTTTATATTAGAATAAGATTCATTATTACTGCAAACATGTTATTGATTGTTTGAGTTTATTTTCTTTTTTGTTATTTTTTGTAAGAATTATTTATTGTGTTTATTATATTTATTATTTTATGTTCACAATGTTCCGTGCCTACATGGCAGTTACAAATGTACATTTAATTGGAACAAATTAATCTTTATCTATCTATCTATCTATCTATCTATTTATCTAAATTATAATCATTTGTTGACTAATTTACCTATCGCAAATAATAACGGGATTAACAAACAGCTATATTATCTAAAGAAAAGTAATGCTTTTTTTTCATTCAATTAAAAAAAGTCATTAAAGAATTTTTGGTTCAATTGACCATTCTCTATCCTAAGTAAAGTATTAACACTTAAAATTTTGTACACTATCAAAAATCGACATTATTACTTGCTATTCCTGTTAGCACATCTACACAATCTACACAAAATTCCTGTGTAGATATGCACATATACTTATATTTAAATAACAAACATTTCTGGTAATTATTGATGCCTTTGCGCAAAACAGCAAGCTTAATAAGAGCATGAATGCATTATAACTTCACAAATTTTGGCCTATATCTTAATTTTGAATTTGAAAATCTGTGTCTAATTAATCGATAAATACATTATGTAGATAACATAGTGAGACAATTAAGCGTTTAATAGGAAAGCATCGTATTTAGTGAATACACGATATCGAGGGCTGACCGTACACTGGAGATCAATACCGATCTTCGTCGAATTTCTGGATTACTATCATGTGCCACTGCACCCCTGTCAACACCCTACGGGCTTTTGTATATCTGGCGGAAATGCAAACACAAAAGAGTTGACCAAATCCATTGGGAATTTCTGTAATGCAGCCCTAGTACATATGCGCGGGCATCTCATTTGCATGCGCTATTATGTTTACCTGAAAATATTTAAGATAAAGTGCGAATGTAAATTGATACATACGGTTCAGATTTATTTAACTGTTGTGTTATCAGAAAGCTTTTATTTAAATTTCCCTCCGCAGTTTCCATTTTCATTTTTTATTAATTTTAGGTATAATGCTAAAGGGTCTTTTAAATTGTGTGTTTTTTTTTAATTCTTGAATAAAACACCGAATTTGGGTTGATTTTAAATTATTTTAAATGTTTAAATTTCAAATTTTTATTGTTAATTAAAGCATAGTTTATAGCATTTAAACACAAAAGACTATATCTGCCAAGTAACCACCTCTTGCATCCCCACAGACGTCCACACTTTTCTCAAAATTTTGGATGACATTTTGGCCTAACCTTTTGGCTATATCTCACCATGAAAATTCATTTTTTAATACAGGAATTGATTGTAGATTGTTCTTATAGACCAGGTTTTTCATGTAACCCACAAGAAAATAATCCAACGGTCTCAAATCAGATGATTTTGGTGGCCAATTGACATCACCGTTTCTTGCAGAAACTCGTTCAGGAATTTTTTCCCTCAATAAATCAATTGTTTCGTTAGCAAAGTAAGGTGTAGTGCTATCCAGTTGGAACCACATATTCTCCAGATCAATATTATGTAATTAAGTTCACAAAAATCCACTCATCATATCTCGATATAGCATTCTCAAAGAAATACGGCCCAATTACATTTCCTGACCATAATACACGCCAAAGAGCGACTTGTTAAGGGTGGAAAGGTTTCTTATGAAACAATCGTGAATTTTTCTCACTTTCAAAATGTGCTTCAATATATTTTGAATGATCCAGGGCTTTAGTTCCTGTGTTTTTTGAACATTATATTCCTTCAGAGCTAAATTCTTTCGTAAAATACGCAATGTTGTGGGTTCGCTGGGTCCAAATTGTTATGGAATTTTCTGGACATTTCTGGGTCTATATGCCAAACCAATATGTTCTGGTATAAAACATCTACGACTATATATTGCTTTTTTTATCTTCTGTCGAACCAGTTTCTTGAAAGATTGTGCTTTCAGATGTATGATTATGCAAACCGTAAATATCGTGCAATTTTCTAAAAACATTTTTCACCGAACACCCAATTTCATGAAATAATTCAACAATTTTCACGCCTTATCATATTATGTACGGCTTCATTTTTATAAATGTCATAGAGTACTTTTTGAAGTGAAACCAGATCTAGATTTTCATTTCAGCTAATCATTTAAAGCACTCGTGGACCCTACCACGGGATAAACAATCCTCAACCAACACTTGTTTCATTAATTGATGGGTTTTGGTTTATTTTACCAAGTTTAAAATAAAATGTAATATTTGGTCTTTTTTCGGTGTTTATTTCTCGATCGATGGTATAAAAAGTCCTTTTTTTTGGTAATATAAAGTCCTTTTACTTAGCAGAAGTGTTGGATTTTACTCAGTTTAGTTAACCGGCTTTGGAGTTCTTATGGCTTAAATAGGACATTACATAGTTTTCGATTTATTTTAGGTGTTTTATATGGACCGCCTTCGCAGAGTCTGTCTGAGGGGATTAAGGTTTTAGAAAATATTCTTCCGTTGATTTTAAGTGAACATAAAAACGTTGTCGTTGTTGGTGATGTAAATGTCAAACTTCTATTAGAAAATAATTTACTGACGCGTTGTTTAGAGTTTTACGGCCTTAGTGAAATCGTTAGACAGCCTACTAGGATTACTAGTACTTCATCGACTCTGTTGTCAAATAAAATAATTTCGTTGTTCATTATTCATGCTCCTTTTAAATCCATTCGTGTAAGTAAGACCAGGGCGCCTTGGTTGACTTATCCTATTAAAGAGATGATTAAGGAAAGAAAGAGAGCATATACCAATTACAGGCTAAGTCCGTCACCGGAGAAATATAGGCACTATCAGGATATTCAAAATTTGACTCTCTCTTCGATTCGAAGAGAAAAAAATCTAATCTGGCTTATCTGGAACAAAATAAAGATTCAAGAAAACTTTGGTCCGAGATTGTAACACTGAATATTAAGAAGTCAGCTATGTCGGAACTTCCATCAGGCATTCGCGATCCATCTTTGATTAACGACTAATTTATATCTGTTTTTCATACTGCAAATATTAACCAAGATATTTTAAACTTCTATTACAGTAATAGGTTGGATGTAGATAAGCCTACCTTTGATTTTACACTTGTTGGGCCTTCGACCATTTCAGATATAATAAAAGGTATTAAAACAAACGCTTCTGGGGTTGACCGCATTACATTGTCTACGATAAAAATATATTTGCCGGTTCTCCTACTACATATAGTACATATAGTTAATAGGTGTTTGGAAAGTAATTACTTTCCAATAAAATAGTGCCAGGCTGTTGTTGTTTCGATTCCCAAAGTTACTCGCCCACTTGCCCCCTAAGACTTAAGACCAATAAGCCTATTGCCCATAATGTCAAAAATACTAGAGCGAGTTGTAAAACGTTAAATGACCAGTTTCATGGATAACGCTAGAATACTCTCGGCTGGACAGTCAGGGTTTCGAGACTCGCATAGTACAAACACAGCTTTGTTAAATTTGACTGATAATTTGATGAACAGTTTGGACAAGGGTATGGCAGTAGCTTTGGTTTCTATAGACTACTCAAAAGCTTTTGATAGATAAATCATGCACTTTTGTGTGCGAAATTGAATTACTTTGGGTTTTCCACTAATGTTCAGCATTTCTTTCAATCATACTTGCATGGTAGGAGTCAATGTACGGAGTTGGAGGGGCACCGTTGTGAATTTCAGCTGATTCAGTCCGGCGTACCGCAGGGGTCTGTCTTGGGACCATTGTTATTTCTAATGTACACGGCTGATCTACTTTCCTGTATCAATCATTCAGTTATTCAATCCTTTGCTGATGATACCCAACTTGTTCATTCTTTTTCTCCACTTAGACCTTATCTGGCGGCTGCGGCATTGAATGCCGATATTCGCAGTCTTTGTGCTTATTTCGCCAATCAATAATTGAAAGTAAATCAAGTGTTGTATTATTTTGTTCCAATAATGTTAGAAATCGTATCAGAAATGTACTAAAGATTAACATCGGTTCTCCTGATTTCCAATTCCCTTCATAAGCAGAGATATTGGGACTTATAATTGATGAAAGGCTGAGATTTACCAGCCATGTAAAGAATATGTTATTGAAAGTCTATCTTAAAATCAGAACATTGTTTGCTAATCGGTATCTAATTAACTTTAAATTGAGAAAAATACTTTGCGAAGTGTTAATTTTGCCAATTTTCAGCTATTGTAGTATTGTATATTATCCTTGTTTAGATTGTTTTACTAAGCATAAGTTACAGATAGCACAAAATAATCTAGTCAGATTCATTTGTGGAATTAGGAAGTTTGATCCTGTCTCACATAAGTATAAAAAATTAGCTTGGCTAAATGTTGAATTATTTATGAAATACTACTATCTCGTTTTCCTGCATAAACTAATAATATGTTCTGAGCCGGCATACTTGAGGGACAAATTGGTTTTTTCGTGGTGAAATTCACAGTGTGAGCATCAGGCAGGTCTCAGTTTTATCAGTTCCCCGGCATAAGACTTCGCTTTTCCAGCGTAGTTTTTCTTATTGTAGTCCTAAATTATACAACTGTGTTAGTAATAAATTGAAATTTTTTAATGTCACCTCCTTCGGGCTTCAGTTGAAGGGAATATTTTTGCAGCAATGAACACTTTTTTGTAATCGTTTCTTTCGCTTTAGACATTGTTTTTTTTTTCTGTTGGAATTGTAACTTGGTTAGGTCGCCTTGACCGCCTTACCGCCTTGAAAAGATGGCGCCATTAGAAATAACTAATCTTAAAAAGACCTGTTTTCCATGAGACGCATCTTGTAAATAAAGTAATGAAACTCGTGACGAAGCATTCGATCCGGCAACACGGTCGACTTTTTCTTTGGAGGGGAGACAGACCAACATATAGCATGTCTCCAATACGAGTTTGAACTGCCCAAAGACTACTTTATAGTCGGTAGAAATTCTTTTCGTGAAAGAGAGAGCCTATAAAAACAGTAGTATCCGATGCAAGATTCACCACCATATGCCTGTTTTGCAGGTTCACGTAAAGGATTACTACGTACCATCAATTAACTAGGGGGTGTTCAAACTCGCACTGAAAATCCATCAGATGTTGGACTGCTTTCTCTCCAAAAGGAAAGTCAACGGTATTTCTAGAATGAAGACTACGCCGCCAGCCTCCTTGTTGTTACACACATTGAATCTTTTTGATTTACTCTTCAAAAATATATTTCAAAAAGGAAAGCCTATATATAATATGGAATTTGTTAGAATATAAATTGGAGCATAAATATCTTTTGGCCTTGGTGTGGCTCTAAATTAAGTTACCCAATGGCAATTTAACGGAAAAACCCCTCGAAGAAAACAAAAGAAGGAAATTGCTTTAATAGGCTAATCCTTTTAATTCCGAACTTCTTCGGCTTAAGGCGAATTGATAAAAACGGTTTAATCTTTTTAATTATTTTATTATTATTTTCCCTTTAATTTTCCAGTCCTAATTTTATTTTTTTTGTTTGTGAAATGCATTTAAAATACAAAAGGCAAACATTAATTTATTTCTGGATGTTTTTCTTTGCTAACTTCTCGATGATAAGGATAATTTTATGTTGTTGGTTTTTTATGATATGTGATACAGTTAGAATTTATACAAGTTTTTAGTTAAATTTTTTTAATTCTATTCTTAGTACTTCTACTCTTACTCGTACGCGGAGCATAGGGTTTCAATAAAAGCTAGTTGTTTGGTTTTGGTGGTTTATCATTGACATTTCTCTTCCTGTGCAGGCCTTCCAATACCTTTTTTACCCTGCGGATTCCAATCCAATGCCATTTTGTCTATACAGTTGTTTTGTTTCCTGAGTGGGTGTCCGAACCGTCCTCACTTACGAATCTCGTGTTCAATTCTTTTTCAAGCAAGAATTTTTTTTCAAGAATTTTGTTCGGCCAGAATGTGTGGAGTATTTTTCGCAATCATTTATTTGTCTCTATACTAATTATATTGTATAGAGACAAATAAATATATATATATATATATATATATATATATATATATATATATATATATATATATATATATATATATATATATTATATATAAAATTCTAGGTTGAAGGCCTGTTCAATTTGCCGTGCATTGATCATGTTCACTATCAGGACTGAAAATATCAATATTACTATGGATAATGCCAGCCAATTCAAACTAGCAATTATTTTTTTATGTGTTGTGACGTCCGATAGGGTATCGCTGTCAAACGAACTCTGAGTTTACGCGTCTAGTGTCAAAATTATTCAGTATAGCCTAGTTCAGAGTAACGCTTGTAAATTGTGAATTGAAAAATCTGAATTGAAAAATCTAAACATTTTTCCACATCTCCCTAATTGTTGAAGTGTTTCATGGAACTGCGTGAGATATCGATGACACCAAGTGGTAGTCGGAAGGGGCCAAGTCTGCTGAGTACGGTTGGTGGGCCAAAAGTTTCCATCCATGCGCAGAAATGGTGCCGCTTTCACTGTGTATGATGGCGCATTCTCGTGCTGCAAAATCACTTTTTGTGTTAGCCCGTTGCATAGATCAAATTAATCATTTGTTGACTGTTGCGAACGATACCAAAAGCGTTCGGTCTTGCGGTGGTTTCAATCCATGGTTGCCCTAGATTTTGGACAATTGTGAATCGTCTAAACCAACGCCCACACACGTCTTGCGTTACATGGTCACCGTAAATTTCCAGAAATATACGACGGCTCTGCATACTCAGTTTCTTGCCTACAAATCAAAACCACTTTGAGATATCTGCGACGTTCAGTCTTTCTTTGGCAACCGTTCGCGATGGAGCTTCCACTCGCCGCTATCGCCATCTGGGAGTTCTGTGATTCGCTTTTTGTGTACCGGGGGCACTACGCCTATAGAAATTCATCGTCAATTGTGTGAAGTGTATGGACATCAAAAACTTGCTAAAATGGTACAGAGAGTTTAAAAATGGACGTACATACATCCATGAGGAACAGCGTACCGGATGGCCATCGGTTTCGGACGAAACGATTATAAAAGCGGAGACTGTAATGCTTGAAGACCGACGGGTAACGATTCACGAGCTGTGCGAATTGATCCCTGATGTTAGAAAGATATCATTTAACAAGATTTTGACAGAAGATTTGCATTATTACAAGCTGTGTGCAAGGTGGGTCCCCAGAATGCTCACCGAAGATTACCAACGGCAACGGGAATTGAAGCGGCCCGCGAATTTCTTGATTGCTACGCAAAAGAGGGCGAGGAATTCTTGGATTCAATTGTTACTTGTTGCGGCGAAACCTGGGTATATTACACGACACCGGAGACAAAAGAACAGTTCCGTCAGTGGCGGCATTCAGGAACGCCAAAGCCGCTAAGGGTTAAACAAAAATTGTCTGCCGGCAAAGTGATGGCGACTGTGTTTTGGGATAGGAAGGGAATATTGTTGTGTGAGTTTATGTATATGGACATGGTCAAGGCTTACGCAAAAATAAATTAAAATATTATATTTGAAATAAAGTTTAATTAAAACTTGGTTACATATCTGCACCTAAATTGTGTCATAATAATATCGTTGAAATACTTGCTTTGTAAATAATATCAACCAATAAATACTTTTAATTTTAAAGATATTTCAACCAATAGCTCGGTTCGCCTTAATTGAAAAGTTTTATTCAATTTGTACCCATATCATTTTCGCGTTCGATACCGAAGAGACTATTTTCCACGCGAAACTGCTTAACATTCAAGGAGGCGAAGTCCTAATTAAATACCCCCGGGAAAAGTTGTTGAAACAAAGTACAAATTTCCCTTAAACGCTTAAATAAATAGCGAAATGGAAAGTAATATAAATTAATTATGAACCAGTTCATTTCACTTTGCCGGATTAAATCGAGTACGAAAGAAAACTTTTTCAAAACTTAAATGGGCAACATAGGGAGTGGAATTAAATGTATAATTGGATGATTATGTAATAAAAAGTTTTATATTTTTAGGTTTCGGTTTAGTAAAGCATCACTTAAAAATCGGTCAATAAATCCCCGGTCTGACAATTAAAACACATTTTTTTGCAAATTTTGTTTTTATTCATCAATATATTCTCTCCAAATAGTAATACAATCATTTCAAAGCTTTTCTAACATTTTTACACCTTTTCTATATTATCTATATAGCCCCTTTCTATATATTCTTCAAAATATCTTCCTGTTTCGGCAATTACCTTTTCATTGGAGTGAAATGTCCTTCCAGCTAGCATTTTTTGAGGTCTGAGAACAAAAAATAGTCGCTGGAGGCCAGATCTGGAGAATATGGTGGATAATGAAGCAATTCCAAGTGCAGTTCATGCAATTTAGTCATAGTTACCGGCGCTTTGTGATACTTGGACCAAAAAGTAGTGCAACAGCATGGCAGCAACAGCATGGAACAGCATGGAAAATGGGTTGGAAAAAGCGGCCAATAAGGGTAGATATCAAAAAATGGAAACGACGCATTTGGGGATGGACGCATAAAATGGATGAATCCAAATAGGCTAACTAGACAAGTAGTCGAATTTTATGAAAATAGGAGTAGAGCTAAAGTAGAAATAATTAAATGGATTGCTGCAATTAAAGAGGACCTAAGATCAGCAAATATTACACAAAGTGAAATTCAGGATAGAGGCTGTTTCAGACACAAGGTTGGCCAGAGAGAAAAATGTAGGAAGACTGGAACAACTTGGTCTGACGAAAGAAAAAAAGCTCATAGCGAAAGAATGGAATTAGTATGGGCGCAAAGGAAGGCTAACAACAACAAACGCCTCTAATTGTACTTCGCGTGGTCCACCCGGGCCCATACGTGAATAATAAAATTATAATATATATATATATATATATATATATATATATATATATATATATATATATATATATATATATATATATATATATATATATAGAGAGAGAGAGAGAGAGAGAGAGATATTTTATAATATATGAATTTAATAGATACTATATGTTCAGAATGAGAGCTAGAAAATTTATATTGTGCATTATTGTAAGACTGTCACTTTAAATACTTATAAGATTATTTTAACGAATTTCATTCCATCCAACTTCCGAAAACCAGCCACTTAAATTGAATTTCCTTTAGAAACTTATTGGTGAAGAGGATTAAAGAGATTATTGACAAACTTTTTGGGGCTACCAAGATGTTTTCAAATATTTTCATAAAGCTTCTCCGATTACAAAACAAACATTTTGAAATAAAGCGGGGCGTTTAGCAAAGATTTAAGAAAACTTATAATTTTAAGTTTATTATTTCCACCATATCATTATTATTTGTTTTTATTTTAAATTTCATAATTTCAAGCAAACCACTACTGAAATCAGATACAATACATTGGTGGATATATGTTGCTAATAAAAACTTGAATAGAAGCGTAAGTTTTCTAAACGATATAAATAATTTCCAGATCGTCTTAGAAAGCCACAATATAATGCAGCACTTTAACGTAAATTCATTCTGATATATTTAAATAAATTATTTTAATAAAATAAATATTTTTAAAATAAAGATGGCAAAAATATAAAAGGATTAGGTATCCAAGAAACAAGATATTTTATATTTCGAGGACAAACAGCTTCGACTCTAGAAGAGACAGAACAAATCGGCGCAATTGCTATACCAATATTTCAAGGGATCATTCTCGATACTGAACATGATATTTACATTTTGACGTGCATTTGTAGAGTATTGGTGCAATCTTTTACATCTTTGTTGACATTCGTCTATCTCTTAACATATTTCTGTTTATCGTCATACATATTTAAAATGGTGTAGAGGAAATATATATAAATCTTAAAGCATTCAAAGATTGGAACAGTCAAATCACAGCAATAACTTATAACATCTTTTTGGAAGTAAGAAAACAAACATCGAAGCTAATTAGACAAAACTAAAAGAAAATAGGAAAACAATCAACTTAATGAAATAGAAAAAGATTTTCAAAAAAATAACACTCGAAACTTTTACAAAACATTAAAACTAAATTAACAGGCTATCAACTCCAAAGTATTTGCTTCCAAAAGGAAAACGAACAATTAGCTCTAAATAACCAAGACAATTGCAAAAAAACTTGCGAAATAATTTAAACAACTACTAAACTGTCCTGAAGCCCTTCGAAATTAAAACTGGAGTGAGACAAGGGGATGGACTCTTCCCATATAAATACATACATACATACATACATACACACATATACCTATATATATATATATATATATATATATATATATATATATATATATATATATATATATATATATATATATGCAAACTTAAACCATCTTAGATTTGGAGATGATATTATTCTCATTTCACAAGACCCAGAGGAGCTGCAAAGACGCATACAAGAACTGCAAAGGGCTGGCGAACCATTTGGCTTGAAAATAAACCTGAAAAAGAGTCAGGTTATGTTCAATAACTTCGCTCAGGACAGAAGAATTTCAGTTTTAGGAAGGGATTTAGAGATTGTGGACAGCTTTGTATATCTTGGGCAGAGGATTTCCATGGAGGGGAATACCGCCCGGGAGGTGGAACGGCGTGTTAAATGTGGCTGGCAGGCATTTGGTAGGCTCAACATAGTGTTTAAGAGCAGACTCCCACTTTGCCTGAAAAGAAAAGTATTCGATCAGTGCGTTCTACCCGTTATGACATACAGAAGTGAAACCTGGACACTCACATCGCAATCAATTCAAAAACTTCGGGTGGCACAGAGGGGAATGGAAAGATGTATGCTTGGCATTACAAGACGAGACAGAAAGCCCTGCGCATGGATCAGGGAACAAACAAAAGTCTGTGACATCATTGGAAGAGTAAAACAGTTGAAATGGAGATGGGCAGGCCATATAGCGAGGCGATGGGACGAAAGATGGACCAAGGCAATCCTGGAGTGGATACCGCTTGATCGCAAACGTCCGCGAAGAAGACCGAAAGCACGATGGATTGATGACATCGTTAAGTATATTGGACCCGAGTGGCAGAGGAAAGCCCAGGACCGTGAAGGTTGGAAGCATGCTGAAGAGGCCTTCATCCTGCAGTGGATCGATACGGGCTAATGATGATGATGATGATGATGATATAGATATATATATATATATATATATATATATATATATATATATATATATATATATATATATGTCATATTGAAGAACTGATTAATACTGTTATATATTCAAAATTGTCTATTTCTAGTCGTTATAATAATTAAATAAACTATTCCTTATTTTCTTGGAGCCTGTAAAAAATTTAAAGATATTATATTGAAAAGTAGCCTACACAGGAATTGTTGAAATTTTTGTAGAAGGAATAGTTGGAATGAAACATAATTCTGAAGCTGGAGCATATAATAATTATATGTATGGACATTTTAGGAGAGAGCTGAATAATATGAGCTTAATAGGATGATGCCTTAATATGAATTATTCTTAATCTTTCATTATCCTTTCAATTTCTTTGAAACAAAATCGGTTTATTTTTCATATGTATTTAAAACCGTGAATTGTATGGGGATCCCTTAATCATTATTAGCTTAGACTAGACAATTAGCCTCTGACTTGGATGATGAGCATATATGATATATGTTTAAAATAAACAAGTTTAATTAAACATTGTTTTATTCATGAATTTTAAACTTCTTGTAATTATTCCCATCTAAAATTAAATGAAATTAAGTTTTTTTTTAACTTTTATATTTTGTTAGTCGCATTCTTTAACTTTTTGTTAATATCTTCTAAAAAAAACTTTCGATGAGGTGTTCAAAAAGTTTACAGTGATATCTCCAGAATGATATAGTAGTTAATTTAGGGAGCTCAATTTAAAATTTTGCTGTATAAATTGAATAACTTAAAACTTCATAAACGTTTTTGTATTAGATATCTAGTTTTAAATATTTCAGAAGGGTTATTTTCTTTCATAAAAAGTTTCGTCTGTCGCTGGAAACCTTCAGATTTTCATAAACTCATTATAATATCTTGGTTTAAAGCGCTAAAAGTTCTAAGGTCTGAGGCGAATATGCGGAAATTTTTGATATAATATAGCACATCTGGGAGCAATATTTACTGAAAAGGAAAAACTTTATCTTTTCTCCGGATTTAGAAAGGTTTATGGATTTCAAAGAAGTTTTTGAACAGGTTTTCTTGGATATGTCTTGACTATAAAAACATATTAATACAATTTAGAACTTTTGCTTGTAGGGATATTGCTGTTTACTAAGCCAATTTTATGGTTGTTGACCATACGAAACAATTTGCTTAAATATATGTAAACACACGAACTGATATAAATGGTGTTGCAACAAGAGCTGCAGGATTTGAATTGGGCGCCATTTCTCTTCTGCTAACTATTTGCAGACTGTATTTTACAACTGTCATCTACAAACTTGGGAAATTTACGGTTCTCAGCTATACGATTGTATTGCACGGGAATATACAAATCGTTGATTTTAATACGAAAATTCACATTCTATTGCGAATCTGTACTAGGTATTTTGGTTAATAATGTCGATTTTACTAAGCGATGGTATTACTACTACTGTTTGTCCAAAGGTCTTCACACTACGGCCCGTATGTCATCAATTCGGCTAACGATAGCTAATCTCTTATTGTTGTTATTGTTGCTGTGATAAGTTGGATAAATAAATACAGAATGATAATAACTCAGTTTTATTTGCCTGCTCGGTAAAACTTAATGACATGTATAATACGCAGAAAATTTAACTCATGCATAATAACTAACAAATAATTGAAATTAATCCCACTAAATTATAAACTAGTGAACATGCCGCGGTTTCACCCTCTGTAGTTATGCTTGGGTAAAGAAAGGAAAATATTTACGGTTAGAGGCGCATCAGCATCTAAGGCTATATTGCGACTGGGCCTACAGCTTAACGTGGGTTCCGAACCACCGGTCATCAGCTACCGACAAACCCAGACTATCAACTCTTGGTTATGTGCTTACCCATAAGTCTATCAGGAAGCCTACCGACTGGCGAGTGACCAACGTAGAACACTTCTCAGAAGGCATCCAGCCTAACCCAGCCTTTAACTGGCGTGACTGAGGGATAATTCGTTGTCGGATTTTATACACTTGTCTAGAAACAATCACATACATTTAGGTGTGCATATGTGTGGGCGTGTGTGTATATGTAAGTGTATATAAGTGTGTGTATAGGGTAGGAAGTAAGATGGATAGAAGAATTATAGAAAAACACCCATCCGAGCGCTGGAATCCAACCAGCTACCTTTTTTAAGAGTATTGTATACAGTCCGATTCACGAAACCTGACGATTACGTCAGAACAGTAAGCTGAAAGCTAGGAAATCCTTATTTCAAATTTGCAACGTGTATCTATCAAGTTTAAGTCATGAACTTGCAGAAAAATCAGTTATGTATATAAGCAATAGTTCTTTGTTCTACCATCTATTGGTTTCAAATACAAAAAGGATAACAGCAGGAGATATTTGATTAAAAAAGCAACTATTCCTGCACAACATACAAAATTTTTGAAAATCTATGTAGAAAATTTAGAAAAAAATATCGTAAAGTCGTTTTTCTAGATGAAACTTGGATATTTTCAATAGGAAATCCTAGAAAATCTTGGCAAGACACTTCTGTAAAAAGTGTAAAACGTCCATTAGGCTTTGAAGGAAAACGATTTATTGTAGTAGATGCAGGTTCTGAGAATGGTTTTATTCCAAATGCAGGCCTGGTATTTTCTTCAAAGAATAAAAATAGTGATTATCATGGGGAAATGAATAACGACTTATTTCGGCAGTGGTTGAGAAATAAGCTTTTGTGTAATTTAGAGGAACCATGTCTTATAATAATGGATAATGCTCCATATCATAGTGCATTAAGTGAAAAAATGCCAGACCTAAGTTTCATAAAACAAGATATTACGGAAATTCGATTTTCAAAGGAACCTAACAAAGTTAGAATTATTACAAATTGCAAAAAAGTTTAGAACTGAAAGAAGCTATATAGTAGATGAGGAAATTCGGTTATATGGGCATGAAGTGCTTCGTACACAACTTTACCAGTACGAATTTAACGCCATAGAGTTAATATGAGCCAATGCAAAACAATATTATGACAAACATATTGGAAGGAATGGGCATAGTGATAACAACATTTTAGCTTTGTGGCAAGAAGCCTTAAACCAAATTACTCCAGAAAAATGGAAGTGTATAGACCATACGAATAGAATCATACTAGATTGGTACCGAAAACAATAATTACGGAAGTGACACCTTTAATTATTATCATTAATGATAAAAGAAGATACCGACTCTAGCAGTGATTCCGACGCAGAAAATTAATTTAACAGTTTTTCTATTTAATTTTATCCTAGAATAAGAATGTGGGGCTCTGTGAAGTGGGGAAATAGAAAAAAGAAGAAGCCCAACATGAATTTCTTAGCATCATATATTGCAGGGCAGTAAACTATATTTACATGAGTTTAGTACATGTATTTTTATATATTAAGAAACCCGCCGATGAATGATATACATGTTGGTTTCTATAAGTTTATTGATTAATGTAATTGGTGGTTCAATTTGCACTATTTTCAAAATAATGCAAACATACTGTTTATATTGGCCTTTTATTGTATCATTGTATTATACAATATAATCCATAAGTATATCTAAAAAATAAATAATGTATGTAATGCCTGCTCTAAAATAAAAATTAAAGCTGAAACGGTTATTATTTTAATGTATTAAAACCTTTTAGAGTTTGCTGGTTATTTCCAACTTTATGCAAATTCTTTAGATTAGGTAATTTTATTATTAATAATTAAAAAAAGTTCACCATTGAGGATGTGCTGAGTGAATCAATTTTGTTGCTTTCTTGGCTTATTCCTCTTTTCCTAGTTGATTCTCTGTTATAATGCTTGGATTTATGACAGTTATAATGACACACAACTTTTATATAAAAGGAAGCATTCTCCTCAATTTCTTGATTCTGTTCTTTAAATTGTGTAATTAAAAGTTGCCATATATTATTTAAAAACAAGTAATATTCACGATGTAATTTGGGGAATGTAAAAGAACAACCAAATTAATACTACTGGCATAATTAAGTACTTGGAAAATCTGCCTTTAAGACTTGAATGACAACTTTTCTCCTTGCACTTGAACTTGACTTCTTGGAGACCACATTTTAGACCAAGACATTTGATTTTACCTTTATAACGAGTGCAAGAGTTCAGCAAATGTTATTGTAGTTTTTTTTTTAATAAACCAACATCCTCATGCAGCTTGAACATATAGAGTTATGCTCCATTTATATTTAAAAAATGGCGTATAGCACCTATTTTACGAAGAAAGCAGTGTTAAAATAGTTAAAGTTCTAATAAAAAACCGGTAAAAATATAGGTCTTAACGTATTCCTGACAAAGCAAAACAAAAAACATGTTAGATGTACAGAACATATATATATATATATATATATATATATATATATATATATATATATATATATATATATATATATATATATACATATATATATATATATGTATATATATATATATATATATATATATATATATATATATATATATATAGTATATATATATATATATATATATATATATATATATATATATATATATATATATATATATATATATATATATATCAAACATACAAAACTACAAAATCTACAAATAGGCGCTCTACTGACTGATTTGAGATCTCGTTGGCCTCGCTCATAGTCTGGATGGCTCTAACTCAGACATACGTACAATTCTTAGTTCAGATGGATTTTGTTTGTAACGTAATCGCCAGGTGAATCCGCCAGGCCTCGTGAATTGGACTGTGCCTAAATATATAGATTTTTGGTATATATATATATATATATATATATATATATATATATATATATATATATATATATATATATATATATATATATATATAATCCCTCGGAACGGAAAAGATAAATTAACGCGAATGGAACCACGGGGTGTCCACTTTGAGATTTATGAAATTGTGATTTTCCACTGACAATAGTTTGTAGTCGTGAACCAATTTTACTTATAGCAATTATTAAGAGGTTTAAGATGTTCATCAGTAAACTTAGATCTGTAAACATTTTTTGTGTACTTCATTTTGGAGAATGCTTTCTCACACAAGTAAGTAGTACCCAAAACAGAACACAGCCCACGAGCAAATTTATCCAAATTATCAAATTGTACCAGTTCCAACAAAGATGAGTTTTGATATTTGTTCTTAATTATATCACTACACTGATAATCAATAATTTTTATTTGAATTTCCGGGGTTAGGGTTTCAATGTCATTATCAAAAGGATATTGAAAAATCTTAATTTCATTCGCAATGACATCAAAGTCTATTTGTCACCGTTTTTGTTGTTGAAATTTATCCAAAATAAATGGACACTGTTGTGTCCTCAGCGATAATACAATGTCCTGCGGTAGCCGAGCCATGTATACGGACCAAACCCAGATTAAAATGGTTTTCTTTCTGGTGGACGTTGATATTTAATTATCGATGATTCTTCTGTGACGTCCATTCGTCAAATGTGAGTGAAAATCTCTGTTTTCCTTTCTTGAAACGTTCAAATTCAATAGTCATGTCAGCTTTAACAGTGTTACAAAAATTTGTTACGATAGATCGTATTGTATTTGGTAAATTTGGTAGTTTGTGACCGCTTTTAGAAAATAAATTTCTTAAATCCGTAGATGTGCAAAAGGAACTTAAGGTAAATCCGTCTTTACATACCATCCTAGAGATCATTTTGTCCATGGGGTTTTCTTTGATAAAAAAAACTGTCCATTGTTTTGGGTTTTTTCTTTGGTACTACTGATAAGGATTCTTCTCCAGTGTCATCGTTTCGCGAACCGATATCGATATTGTGTTTAGTCTTCAAATGTATTTTCAAGCCTTTGGTAGAACGTTGACTGATTTTTAGTTCAGCTGAACACAGAAGACATTTACCACCTTTGTCATTTTTCTTGAAATAACGCCACAGACCTTTTCCAAGTTGGCTGATATCGCCATCGCCGTTGCCTTTATCCCCTTTCTCGGGATTCTCAGTTTCAATGGACTTAGACATGATTCATTTACTCGTTACCTGCAAATAATAAATAAAGTTTAATGCAAGTATAGATTTAGATTCATTTATTTAATTTTTACACAGTGCTCTGCTACATTCTCACACCACACACGAGTAACCCGCTTCACTATCATCATGGTTATCGATGATAGTGAAGCGGGTTACTTCTCACTTTATCCAGAAAACATTATTAACAAAAACTACTTTAAGTCATAATGTTTCACGCAACATTACGACATTATATTGTTATTTACAACGGACACAATCTGAAATAAAATAGCACAGAACAAAACTAAATCAAATACATTAAAATTTAGGTACTTACGTTAAACGCCGGACAGTGAATACGAAAATACTCGTCACCTATACAGAAAGACGTGCGCAGACTGCGCAGCGCAGTACCTTTTATGGACAACTGACAAGACAGCCCGCCAACCGTCCGCTAGACGCCGGCGTGGCGCGCTCTCGCGATTTACGCCGCGAAAGTTTTAGCGCCAAATTTTTAATTTGCGGGGTCGGCGAAAAAACTGTTTGCAAAATGTTAAATTGCACTTTCTACCCCACCCATCCTACCTCCTACTTAACCCCTTCGGACTCTACTTATTTCGATCGATGCAGTACAGCACAGGGACTGCTGTTAATGGGTTGTTTCAAAATGTTCCATAAAAATATTGGCTACGACCGGAGAAAGAAGAGAGCCCATAAGATCTCCACGAATCTTAATATGTATTCAATGTGCAATGTTGAATAAGACTAGGAATATCTGTTGATATGTGGTGTTTGTTTTTCAGAATGTCTAGGGTTTCTGGAAGAGGGATGTTTGTAAATAGCGAGACAATATCGAAACTAACAAGAATGTCGCTTTCGAATATACTGTGGCTTTGAAGAAGCTCAATCAAATAAGAGAAATTTTTAATATATGACTATTTTTCTACGAATGATTTAAGAGTTTTCGCTAAATATCTTGATAATTTGTGAGTTGGTGAACGATTCGCGTTGACAATTGAACGAAGAGGAATGCCAGAGACCGTACGGTTTTGGGAAAGGAGAATATTTTTCGTGAGATATTAAAACCTTTTTATCATATGAAACAAGATTAGAAGAACTGATGGCGGAGCGCTTTAACTTCTCTAGATATGACCATGGCATTCTCTGTGTCGGCTGGAAGAATTGTTACGTCTGTGTAATCTAAACGGAAATGGAAGATTAGATCTCAGAGGTTTGGAAAGGAGGATTCTGGTTAGGTCTTGGCGGGTTTCTTCGGCTTCAAGACAAGATAGGTGAGATAAAGCATCTTCTGTTTGAGAAATTATTTTCCCTACTGGGATAGTGTTAGAGATCACTGCGAAATTAAAACCTTTTAATAACGCTCTATGGACTGAATCATTAATATGGGTATTCAAAAAATTATATACCAAATTGGTCAGTTTCAAAGCATGGAAACAAACAATTTAAGAAAATCTTATCATGTACTTGCCAATAGGCAAGTTTGTATTGAAAGTTCTACTGATACAATATTTTGATACCTTTAATATACATATATATATATATATATATATATATATATATATATATATATATATATATATATATATATATATATATATATATATATATATATATATATACTGCGTCCAGTGAGGCAGTAGTAGCTGAGTGTCATCACACACCCAATCGTTGGGTTCCACAATCTCATGTGGAACACACAACAACCTGCGTTTCCGCCTAAATGAACAGTTTTGTTGGCTGCTTGACCGGGGTTGCTGTCTCATTGGACGCAGTCCAAGAAAATCTAACACTACATATATACGCCATCCGACGGGAAGTCGGCGAAAACATGGGTTGTTGGCTGTGGATTGGGTCTCCCTATTCTTGATGGTATGGTAAATGTCGGCGCCCTGATGAGTCTGAACCTCGAGAGACGAAACATATCTCATCCAGTTGAAGGGATAGTTGGGGCTCCTTCCCGGTCAAGCAACCAAGAAAAATATTCATATATATATATATATATATATATATATATATATATATATATATATATATATATATATATATATATATATATATATATATATATATATATGAAAAATATATTTAATTTTAAATAAAACCAATTGATTTTCCTAAAGAATCTTTTAAGACTGCTATATAACGTTTATATTACATTAGAAGGCATAAACAAATCTTACCAAATAGTCTTAAAAGTTTTATATTATGGATTGCCCTCCACAAATAAATTTTCACGATAAATTTTTTATGTTTCACGTTTAGAACATTACTTACATTTTAATTCGATTTCGTCGCAAGATCGCTCCTACATTTTTCATTTCAAAAATTGTTTGTCAGTTAATATTAGCTTTGTCATGGAGGAAAAACCTTTTAATTCAGTACAATTACTTATTAATTCGGTCAACGTTTTGTAGAAACTAGACATCACAAATTAAAATTTGCATTTTCAATAAAATATAATTTTTTTAATGTTAAGATGTAGCTACAAACATTGAAAAATCCTCTCATTATATTGTCTTTAAGAATATTATTTTTTTTGCGCTACGGTTAGAAATATATAACTATCGTTTTCGGTCCGAATTATTGATTTATTTTTTTCATAGCTTTCCTCGAGATACTTTCTGCTATTCTGTTGTTTGCTATTTTTATATCCAATTTTCTTCGTGATCCCTACAAACGTATTTTTTTATTTTCTGTTTACGTGAGTCATCACTTTCGTAGATCGTTCAGATCTCATAATTTAGTCTTGCTCGTGAATTTATAACCATCTTTAATACCATCTTCAGTTTGCTGTTTCTAATATTTTTGATATATAATTTGTCACTGCTTCTCTTATCATTCGAATCGATATTGAAATCTTGCATTACTTTATTTCTATCTTTCTTAGTGGCGGCTCGTGCGTTTTTAAAGTGGGAGGGCGTAGAAGAAAATAGTGCTGCTGAAGATTTTTTTTGCTTTTCCCTTTCTCCTTTTTACTTTTTATGCTATTGAAACCTTATACAGGAGGTAATCTAGGAAAACATTAAAGTTTTGTATTGTTACTATTTACACGGACATTGGTGGATGGGTTGTTGCTTATTGCGCGGATAAAGGAATAGATAAGGTAGGTACGTACCGTTTCCCGAAGTGTAAACCCTTCAAACAGTTTATTGTAACTGTAAATCAATAGAGAAAATTCAAAAGTTTATGAAAACTTCAAAAAGTTCAGTTTTATGACAAAAAAAGGTTATTGTACACATTTTTATCTTATCGGTGAAGATCATCTCGCCGTTTCCTAGTTTTTAAAGTGAAATTTTTTACTGTGATATATGCCGGACCGCCGGCGCCCCAATGCCCCCCCTCACGAGCCGCCACTGATCCTTCTTCTTTCAATTGATTTATCATTTCATTTTAATTCACACATATAATCTTTATACTTTAATTCATACTATATACATATCCCCATATACATATCACTCCTTCATTTTCTTCGTTTAATTTTCTTATTTCCTAATTTAATATATTTTCTTCATTTTAAAACTATTTTTTATTTTTCTTTTTAAATTGCTTTTGTTCATTTTTAAACTGTTTTGTTTCATGTTTCAATAATAAAAGAATCAAACCTTGCCCGTTTTCGTGTAGCTCATGTATTTTGTCTGTAAAATTAAACATAGTTAATTTCCTATATTTTATTTCGGTCTGAATTTTCTATGCTATTCTCTATATTATCAATATATTTCTTATAATTCGTTTTGTTAAAATAATCCGCTATATTTTTATCATGCTTCTTCCTTATTTTGTTGTGATATCATCAGAATTTATTTCTATATTTTTGGTGTTTTTTAAGGTGATTAATTGTGCAAGTCTAATATCGCTTTTAAGGTTAAAAATGACAAGCGTGCAGACCGAATCAACTTGACAAAAATTTCTTTGTTTGTTTTGTCTTTAAATTATGTTTGTTTTGTCTTAACAAACAAAAGCATTAAAGTGTATTTCTCTTAAGTGAGGTACTGAGGCATGCAAGAGTTTGTTTCAAGGTTACAAAAAGAGAAACATTAAGAGCGGTAATATTTTCATTAGAAATTGGAACAACTTCAAAACAATAACATTTCCTTTAATAAAAAGATGCTAATTTATTATCTAAATACATGACGGGTTTTCAGGACAGCTTTATAGAAATACGGTTTGAATTTATAAATTGCTGCTTGAAACTTTTATCGAAGCAATAAGTTGCGAGGTTTTAACACTTATAATTATTATCAAATATCAAAAAATAATAAAATATTGATTAAAATGAAAGGTCACAAGTAAAACTTGTAATATAAGTAATGTCTGAATGATTGTGGCGTGTTCATATATTTTTTCTCCTTTATTTGGGTTTTTCGCACCTGTCTAAAACTCAAAAAATATCAAAAATACCTGTTCTTATTTAAAGAAAGAATCACTGGGTAAAAACAAAAAACCAAACGGAGACAAATTTCTCAGTGATTCTTTTTTGTAATAAATTTGCCTAACGAACAAAATTTTAAAGATATAAAAATGTTATAAAAAAATTTACAAACTTTTAACGTTAACGTTTCGGAGGCTAATCTCCCCCCGTTTTCAAAACTAAACTAAAAAATAAATTATATTAATTTGTAATATATAAAGTAACGAGTGAAAGTAAATATATTTTTTTGTATATGTCAACGATACTTACATTGACTACAATAGATTTTCATGGCAGTGACATACTACCAAAAAATATATATAGGTAATGTTTCCTGTGTGACTGTTTATTGTACTGATTGTGTATTCAAATATTTAAATGTTTTTAATTGTATTCTTTAGAATCGGGAACCATATTGAATTTAAATCTACCGAAGGCATAGCAATACAGTTATTTTTATTTAAATTAATTATAGCGGTTTCTTTTAATCTTCAGTATTTTGTTACCGATTCTTTTAATACCGTTTTGGAATTATTCCAATTGATTTTATGACCCGATTCCCATGCGTGTTGACAAATTCTAGATTTATTAAAATCGCCCTTTCTAAGAAGGTTTTTATGCTCTTTTACTCTAACATCTAACGGTCTAGTTTCTCACCTATATAGAATTTGCCACATTGGCAGGGAATTTTATAAACCACATTTTTGGTATTTTGTTGTATATTGTTTGGTTTAGTCTTTGTCATATTCTTTACATGTCGTTCTTATGTTGTATTTATTTCCTACTCTTTTAATTGTGTCAGAAATACCGCGGATATAAGGGATTGTGAGGTTGATTGTTTGAGTGTTATTATTATTGTTATTAATAACTTGTCTGTTTTGTCTAGTATCAAAATTTTAAAGCGATTTATCTATAAAATTTTTTGGGTAATTGTTTTTTATTAAAATGTCTTTGTAGTGTAGTACTGTAGTATTTTGTAGTGTATTACTGTCGGTACAAACAAGTTTTGCTCTGTCATATAAACTTTTAATTACTTCTATTTTGACCGATGTTGAGTGATTTGAAAAGAAATTGAGATACCTATCTGTGTTTGTCGGTTTTCTGTAAACTGTAGTTTTTAATGTGTTGTTTTGTTTTATTATTAAAGTGTCGAGGAATGGCAATTTATTCTCCCTCTCCATCTGTAAAGTAAACTTAATTGTTGGCTCTCGAGAATTTATATCTTGTAAAAAAATATTTAGATCGTCAATGCTATGTTGCCATAGAAAAAAAAGATCATCAACGTACCTAAACCATATTAATGGATTTTTAAGAGATTTATTGAATATGTCATTCTCGAGTTCCTCCATAAAGATATTACTTATCAAAGGAGAAAGAGAAGAACCCATTGCCATTCCGAAATTTTGTTGATAATAATCATTTTCTAATTGAAAAGATGTAGTTTTTAAGAAGAGAGTTAATAATTCCAAAATTGTATTTATGTTTAGTTTAGTGCGGTCTTTTAATGTTGTGTCATGTTCTAATCTCTTTCTAACTATTAAAAGTGATTTATCAACTGGTACATTAGTAAATCAACCCACCACGTCAAAACTAATCATTAAATTTTGGTTTGTAATTTTAATGTTCGAAATTTTATCTAAAAAATCTGAAGTATTTTTAATATATGAATTTGTTCTACCCGAAAGTGGATTTAAAATGTTTAATAAAAATTTGGCTAGTTTATAACATGGGGAATCTATACTACTAACTATAGGGCGAAGTGGTATATTAGTTTTGTGTATTTTTGGTAGACCATAGAAATGAGGTGGTTTACTATAATGTGGTGTAAGTTGTGATCTTTCTAGATCTGTAAATTCACGTTTGTGTTTATATAATGTATTATAAATTTGTCTCTCTATTTTTAATGTTGGATCTGTAGGTATTTTAGTGTAATTTCCCTCATCAATTAAAGTTTTAATTTTGTTATTATATTCTGTAGTGTCCAGAATAAATGTGGCGTTACCTTTGTCTGAGGCAATATTTTAATAGATGTGTCTTTTTTAATTTATCTATAGCTAACCTTTCCTCATGGTATAAATTTGATTTGATTTTAAATTGTTTTTCTAAGATAAGTTTTAACCTAATTCTGTATTCATTTGCACTTTCCAAAGGTAATTTTTGAGCAATAGACTCGACTGCCGAAATAAGGTCTAATTTAGGAACATCTTTCGATGTAACACTAAAATTTAGTCCTTTAGAAAGTACATACTTTTCAGAATCAGATAATATTTTATTTGAAAAGTTAACTATGTGTATTAATGTGTTTTGTATGTGTTCCATGTTTTTCAATAACTAAATTTATAAATTTTTTAATGTGAGTATTTTTTTGGATATTGAAGTGATATATGTAACTGGAATAGACGCTATTATAAATGTGATTAAAATCTACTTCAGTTACTTTTTCGTATATTTGTTATAATGTATTATTAATGTCAGTCTTTAATTGTTGTTTAGTGTATATATGATGTTGGATGCAATCTCTTAAAAGTGCTAAACTAACACTATGTAAAATATATATGCTTCTGTTTGTGTTATAAGGTGTACGTAAACGTAAACCTTTTGGTATTATTCTTTATAACATTTTTATATCTTTAAAATTTTGTTCGTTAGGCAAATTTATTACAAAAAAGAATCACTGAGAAATTTGTCTCCGTTTGGTTTTTGTTTTTACCCAGTGGTTCTTTCTTTAAATAAGAACAGGTATTTTTGATATTTTTTGAGTTTTAGACAGTGGCGAAAACCCCAAATAAAGGAGAAAAAATATAAAACTTGTAATATTTAACGATTTTAGCTTTTATAATTAATAATTCTTAATTATAATTAAAATTTGCATGATAAATCTTGACCATAAACCTTGAACTCCCGGATGATGAAAATTAATATTTCTTATATCAGAAACCTTTCGAAAACCAATCTGCCTGCGACAGCAAATGTCCTATAATTTATAACATCTCAAAGCAAACTATGACGCCCTTATCTGTAACTGTTCATTAAGCCGTCCATCCGTTAATCTATCGTTATCCTTGTCTGCAGACTTACAAGGATCATCCGAGACTTTCGTCTGGACCCTCATCTTGTCTTTCTCATTGTTTATCTTGGAGGAGCCTCGAGTACCCTGCTATCTCGATACCCTAATTAAATTTATAACTTTGTTAATCCGAAATGCAAATAATATTTTTACGAGCTCTGCTAAGTAAGTAATAAATTCGCTTTCGTCGGGAATTTGAACGAGGGAGTACATAAAATTTCACTTCATCCTAAACGTCCATCTTGCTGCTGTATTTTGTTAAGTCAGTGAATGTTGCAGCATATACATCTTTATCCAGTTACCTTATAATGAGTTATCCCATTGTTGGTCAATGGTGAATATACGCACCAACTCACTAAATATATTTTTAAGATTACGTGCCGCAATATTTTCTATAAGGCGAATTTTCCATCGAAAAAATAATGTTTACCAACCATGTTTTTTATACTATATGTATTTTCTTTTCCACAGAAATATTTTTTAAAATATACCAAATTATCATAAGTTTTACTAACAGCGCCGATATATAAACAATGAGGAATAAAATATATTAATTGCTTACATATTTTGTGTTTAATTGGTCTAAATACCAAAATAAAATCGATGAGAAAATAGACCTAAAAGTATCCCTTAAAAATCCGAACGAAATCGATTCGGCAGTAACAAGGCTAACCAGTATCCCAATAGAGGCAGCACAACATGCAACACCTCAATCTGACATACCAAATCAAGGATATAATATACCGTTACAGATAAAAAAAACTTATAGCTATAAAACGGAAAGCGAGAGCCAAGTGGCATCGAACCCAGGCTCCGTCAGATAAAACTATCTTAAATAGAGCCATTAATAATTTGAAATTAAAACTAAAAGAAGCTCGAGAAAGATCATTTCAAGAATATGTTACAAAGCTCAACAGATTTGACAATACAATTTGGAAACCAATCAAACATAAGAGAAAACCTAAAATACAAGCTACACCCATTCGCAACGAAGAAATGCCAAATTGTAACTGGGCCAGAAGCGACGAAGAAAAGGCGACCGTGCTTGCTAAATATTTTGCTGAAGCATTTACTCCAAACGACGAGGAACTAGATGAGGAAATAGAAAGAGAATTGGCTGCCATCATGACGGACATACCATCCATTTAGGTTGCTACTCCAAAAGAAGTCAAAAGAGAAATTAGTTTACTGAATACAAAAAAAGCTCCAGGTATCGATAAAATTACCCCTAAAATGTTAAAGGAACTTCCAAGAAACGGGATAGTATTAATCAACATACTCAATGCTATGTTGAAATGCAATTACTGGCCTAAACAACTGGAAATTGCTCTAATAATCCCAATACTCAAAGCCGGAAAAGATCTGACAGAAGCTTCATCATACCGACCTATAAGTCTACTGACCGTTATGTCAAAACTTTTTGAAAGACTTATACTCAACAGAATAAATACTGATCCCGATACAGAAAACTGGATTCCGGCACACCAGTTTGGCTTTAGACAAAACTATTCAACTACGCAACAGACTCACCGCATAACCCATGAAATAAATAGAGCAATAGAAAACAAACAATACTGTACATCAGTGTTCCTAGATATCAGTAAGGCTTTCGACAAGGTTTGGTATGATGGATAAACTATTCAAAATCAAAAAATCTCATCCTATAAAATATTACCATCTCTTAAAATCCTATCTAATCGAAAGGAAATTCAAAGTTAAAATAAACGATAGCACATCGGAAAAATATACCATTAGATCGGGAGTTCCACAAGGCAGCGTTATCGGCCCCTTGCTCTACGTACTCTATACGGCTGATCTCCTAATAACAAAATACACCACAATTGGTACATTTGCTGATGACACAGTCATACTTTCATCAAATATAAACCTAGTCGAAGCCTCAAACAAACTACTAACCCACCTGAACCTAATTCAAACCTGGACTCGAAAGTGGAAAATTAAAATAAATTAGACAAAATCAGCGCAAGTCAACTTTACCCTCAGGAAAGGGCAGCGCCCTAGTTTACATTTTAATAACGTAGAAATCCCAATATTCACGAATACAAAATATTTAGGTATACACTTGGACAGTAAACTTACGTGGAAAACCATATAGTCAAAAAAAGAAAACAAATTGACCTAAAAGTAAAAGAATTGAGCTGGCTTATCGGAAGAAAGTCTAACTTATCTTTAGATAACAAAATTCTATTATACAAGGCTATCATTAAGCCAATTTGGACTTATGGGATAGAACTTTGGGGATGTACCAGTAAATCAAATTTAGCCATTATCCAAAGATGTCAGTCCAAAATATTACGAATGATTGCCGACGCACCTTGGTACATATCAAACCACAGTCTTCACGAAGATCTCCAGATACCCTATGTTAAGGACGTGATCAAGAGCAGCAGCATAAAATATCACCACAAACTGGAAAGCCATCCTAACACCCTACTACAGCCTGTTTTGAATCCAACAAATAATAGAAGACTAAAAAGAAACAGGCCAACAAACCTGATCACGCCAATATAGGGAAGTCTAGCCCTCAAGCCATCACATTAGCTTATAGAATATTGTAATTCTGATTGCTAATATACGAAATAATAAAAAAAAATATTTTGTGTTTATGTCTGACATTTTTACTAAAATATTCTAAAGTAATGTGGCATATTTGAAATATCGCAGATATTTCCGATAATAATAACTTTGGCTAAAAATAATAGTGTTGCATATAAGCATCATTGGTGCAATCGATCGACCAAAAGGTAAACATGAAGGGCGTAAGTTCATCACATTTACCAGGCAATTATTACTATTACGCACCAATAGTAGACTTTTCTTAGATTCTGCCTCGATGCATCGCCTCTTTACTCAGTTCTACTTTAGTTGCTAGATAGAACGGTTGGAATTTATAGTGTATAGTGCAAACGCTAGATGTTTAGTGAAACACCGGGATGAAAATTTTTAACGCACAGAGAATTGGAAGAGGCAATGGAGGAAATTATGGATGAACTGGAAGGTCATTGTAAGTGATCTACTTTTATTTTATGGGTGTGGTAGAGTTTAGCGTTGTTTGTTTTTCATATGTAGGTGTATCGAATGCTGTGTACATCCCGCCAGAGGTTGATGAATTGACTGATGAAGAGAATATTGATGAAAACGAACTATTGAATGAAATACCACTGAACAGGGAAGTCGCCGGTACAATTGAAATTGACGATTATTCATATGATGAATCTGACGAAGAGTTTCTTTCAGAAAACGAAGAAAGCTTGAATAACTGCATACATAAAGATCCTAAGTGAAAGAAAATGCGAATAACGTACATTCGATTGCCTGTATCAAATGAAGGTGAAACCTTACAAAATCTAAAAGTCCAGACAAGACCGAGATACAAGACCGATAATTTGCCAAACTGCGTCCAATTTTTAATGCTATGAACATCCAACAAATAATTTGGAATATTTTCGCACAACCTTGATATTGACGAGCAAATAGTATTATAGTTTGGTAGGCATTCCTGAAAAATGTTTATAATAGGAAAACCCGTTCGATTTGGGTTCAAGTTGTTTTAATAAACATTTTAATTTAAATAAATTATATTAATAAAGCTCTGCCCCTCTTATTTTATTGATATATATATATATATATATATATATATATATATATATATATATATATATATATATATATATATATATATATATATATATATACCCAACCAGGAAAAAAAAAGTACAGGAAAACAGTCGGATGTTTTCCCGCTCATAAATGGACTAACCATAATAGTAGAAGATTGGTTGAACTATGTTCGCAGTTTAACCTAAAAATAATGTCAACCCATTTTAAGAAGAACATAAGAAAACAAAAGACCAGGAGGTGCCCAAACTCATACATGGATAAATTTCAAATTGACCATGTTGCCATTTCGTACCACAATTATAAAGAGATTTTGAATGTTGTCAGGAAAGGAGCTAACATAGACACGGATCACTACTTGACTAGAATCAAACTTAGCTTAAAACCTCGAAAACTTATTCAAAAGAGACTGCTAAAACTAAAGTTCGACCCAACGAAAGTAAAACCAGCCCTTACAGAAGAGCTGGATAAACAAACAGCACAGAATTGGCAAGAATTGAAACAAAACATTATTAAAACAGCCTTAAGGTTGGTCCCTTTAGAAAAACGTAGAAAACATCCGAGGTGGGATGAAGTTTGCGAGCAAACAGTATTAGGCTGAAGTAAAGCATTGAAAGATTGGAACAGTAAAAAAACAGCAATAAACTATAACATCTTTTTGGAAGTAAGAAAAGAAACATCGAAGCTAATTAGACAAACTAAAAGAAAATATAAAAACAATCAACTTAATGAAATAGAAAAAGATTTCCAAAAAATAACACCCGAAACTTTTACAAAACATTTAAAACTAAATTAACAGGCTATCAACCGCAAAGTATTTGCTTCCAAAAGGAAAACGGACAATTAGCTCTGAATAACCAAGAAAATTGTAAAGAACTTGCGAAATATTTTGAACAAATACTAAACTGTCCCGAGCCCTTAAACAAATTACCAACACTAAACCCTAAACAAACAAACCCAGATTCATAACCACCGAATGAAGATGAAATAATTAGGCAAATTAAGCGGCTTAAAAATAACAAAGTTTCTAGTGAAGATGGAGTCACTGCTGAACTTTTGAAATCCGCTGGTCCAGGTACAATCAAGGAAATAACCAAAATTCTACAAGAACTTTGGCGAACCGAACGGATTCCAGAAGATTGGAAAGATGCTCTAATCCATCCACTACACAAGAAAGGAGATAGAACGGATGTAAACAACTATAGAGTGATATCTCTTCTCCCAGTTTGTTACAAGATTCTATCTCAATGTCTACTAGACAGAGCACAGGGCACCGTTAGAACCTAAAATTTGTGAATATCAAGCAGGTTTTCGACTGGGCACATCCTGCCCTGAACAGATCCTGAATCTAAAGTTGATCCTAAGATGTCAAAAACATATGATTCTATTGACCGCTAATCTTTATTCCGAATCTTGAAACAACAAGGACTAGATCTGAAGACGCTAGCAATTATTAAAGCAACATTAACTAACACAAGGTCAAAAGTTAAATTCAGAAATTAAAACTGGAGTGAGACAAGGGGATGGACTCTCGCCGTTCTTATTGAACTGTGTTTTAGAAAAAGTAATACAGGAGTGGCGTGAAAAAAAGTCGGCCCTAAATATTGACCAGTCCATTAAACTGGGGAGAACCAACATCAAAATTATTTGTCTGGCGTTTGCTGATGATCTAGCAATTTTGGCTCAAGATTAACGGCACAGAAACAGATTGAAATCTTAAAAGAAACTGCAGAGAAGATACGACTCCAAATTTCCTTTGAAAAGACACAATCCATGACGTGCAACAGACTAAGAACACCGTTTCTAAAAACAAAATATGGTAACATTAGACGAGTCCCTCAATTGAAATATTTGAGTGAAATAATCATGGAAAATGGGTTGGAAAAAGCGACCAATAAGGGTAGATGTCAAAAAATGGAAACGGCATTGAGACTTACACAAAATATTGACAACAAAAAATGCCTATTTAATTTTTTTTTATTTTCGTCCTCGAAGAAGATCGAAAGCACAATGGATGGATGACATCGTTAAGTATATTGGACCAGAGTGGCAGAGGAAAGCCCAGGACCGTGACAATTGGAAACATGCTGAAGACGCCTTCGTCCTGCAGTGGATCGACACGGGCTGAGTTTTTTTCCATCCGTGAAACAGTACGTACAAACATACACATGTGTGTGTGTGTGTGCGTGTATGAAAAGTAAATCGGGAGAGGTTTTAAACGATGCAGCGTTAACGCTTCCAGGAATCAAAAACGAAAGGAATTAAAAATTGTTTCATACATTGGAAGAGAATGATTTGAATAATAAGGCATCAACGGTTTTTGAGATACCCTACTATATTTTTCATAAAGTGATCTAGGGCACATGATTTCGATCGAACCAAATCAGGATAGTGAAATGATCAGAATCGACTGTAGCAACTGCAGTGAATTGACGTTAAAAATACTATCCACTGACATTAAACGAATTCAAATCCAAATCTCTTATTCTAATTTTTAATAGACGAATCGATGAAGCATTTAAACATTTTTATCTCCTGTGATACACGATGTCCAGAAGAATTTTTGAAGTGAAACTTCTTAGGCGGCGATTCGATAATCGATATTTGAACGAGAATTTGGAGTGAAATTTCAAGGACGCGTCACGTTTAGGGACATTTTGTTACCTGAGAGAAAAGAAAGATATATCGTAGAGCTATCCATTCCGATGTCACGGGAGTGGAGCAAAAGAGAGCGACGTATACACAACTATATAAAGTGATATAATAAGAGGCTGTCGCGCATGCGCGCGTTGTAGATGTACGCGTCAGACGCTATATATGAACACGCGTTGTGTAATTAATATTTAATATTGTGTTTTGTGATTATATATCACCCTTAACAGCTGATTTTTCATACAGACTAAAATATTAATGGTGAATGGTTTATTGGACAAAACCAAAGGAAGACAAGTTTTTTGTTCAATATTTTATCAACTGACGAAGCTTCTTTTATCAGGAATGGAATGGTGGGCACACAAACACTTAGTTCAATAAAATAATTTATTATTTGTTTCATAATGTGACGTCAATCATTTAAAAATGTTATAGAGTTAAAAATAAGTGCTAGTAATTTCAACTTTGATATTAAACGAAAATAATGAGTAAGTTTTCCATTTTTTTTTGTAACAAAACAAACCTCATTTTTACTGAAACGTGTGGAATAGTTGACTATAACAATATTACATTTTATTTTCAAATAAAACTGTCACAAAAAAAGATGTCAATGTAACAAAAGCTGAATTATTTCGATCGAAAAAAATGCGACAGTCGATGTAACAATTGACTACGCTTTCAATTGTTTAGAAAAGTTCTGACCTGTGTTGAAAAGTTCTGTCCTGTTTTCCGTAAAATGGTTAAATTTTGGATACATATTTTAAGGAAACTTTTGGTTCAAAAAATGTAATGAATTGATGGTTAAATTTAGGAAAGTACGTTCTCTTACACCTTGTAATTATTACGCATGTTACCTGAGTTTATCTGACCGTTAAAACCAAATGTTTTGTTTCTTTTCCAAGCTCCAAATTTTCAAACCTTTTTAATTCACACTGTCATTTTTCCTAATGAGAAGTCAAAAGCCGACCTAACATCAAAATGAAGCAAGTAGGATAAACAAATCAAACAGTCGTGAAAGCAATATTACTTAATGCCACAAGATGCGAAAACTATACTATTACTGTGCCAGATTTCAAGAAATGTTATATTTGTTATCAAAATAATTAATTTGTATGAGCTGTACAGTATATTTTCAATGTTCAGAATGGACTATATAGATTTTTATTAGACGTCTTTCTTGTGAAATTCGAAATGCCGAAAAAGGTTTTATTGCATTCTTTAGAAAGGTTTTCAAATAGTTTTCTTACTGGTTATATCCACCTTCATAAATATTTAGGTATATTTTTTTTTGATCTTGTATAAATATTTAATGTTCTCCATCCTTTGATCTTCTCCTATATTGCTAAGAATAAAAAAAGACCACAGTTTTCACAATATATGGTTATGCCTTAAAAACAAGTGAAAGAATAGGTTTAATATGAATGGTTGATTTTTTTCATAATTTTTTTTTATATTATCGAACATAATAGGCATGAATAAAACAGCCGGAGCAGAATTTTGTTAATTATAATTTAAGGTACCAAATACGGTAATTATCCTGCTATGTATAACGTCCGATCATCTGAACCGTAAGTTAGTAGACTTTCATATCTTTGAGGAGAAGAAGCACTTTATAAGTGTATATTATATTTTTTGTTCAAAAATAATAATTTTTGCTCTGTAAATTATATAAAAGCAAACAAAGCAACACAGTCACACGTCCTGTTGAACTTGTTGTACTTGCTATATGGCAATTAGGCTTTTGAATAAAAAATAATTATCGATTTTTTACTTTATTTTAAAACTTTATCATAAATAATATTGCTAATCGATGCGAAAAACTTTTTAAAAACATGTTACAATTAATTATAAATGAATTAAAATGTATAAAATTTAAATGTGTTTGTGACGTCATCAACGGCTTCTATTTATATATATATATATATATATATATATATATATATATATATATATATATATATATATATATATATACTGTCAAAATTATTGTTGGTTAAGTCCAAAATAAAATATCTATGATTACTAATTTATTTCAGTAATGTGTGACAAAGGGTTCATAAAGGCTAATTCTAATAATATGCCTGCTGAGGATATTTATATATATATATATATATATATATATATATATATATATATATATATATATATATATATATATATAATTATTTATATATATTTATATACTGTCAAAATTATTGTTGGTTAAGTCCAAAATAAAATATCTATGATTACTAATTTATTTCAGTAATGTGTGACAAAGGGTTCATAAAGGCTAATTTTAATAATATGCCTGCTGAGGATATTTTTATGGTCACAGATTTTCTGAAAAATGACATTCGGTTCAATTCAGCTGAAGTTCGAGGTGCTAAAGCATCGATGTAAGTTTTTTAAAAAATAATAATAATATAAATGTAAATAAGAATCAAAATATTTCTATTAAGTATAATTAAACTATTTGTAGGGTGTCACTAGAAAGTTACAATGACAAGGCTATAGGTTTTGTTCAACTTTTGTTCAACCGCAAAAATGGTATTTGCATTATAAAAGTACGTGTATGTCCAGAACATAAACTTCGAAGTAAAGCTTATACAGTTGCCTTGATTACTAATGAAAAATTAAGAAAAGTTCAAGATATTCAATGTCACGATTGTGCAGCTTCATATATAAACTAAATGATAATGATAATAAAAACTCAAACAAAAAAAATTGTTATAAATTTTTAATATTGATTTTCAAAAATAATGAAAAATGTTAAATATTGAATAACCAAAAGATATTTTCTAGTTTTGTAATTATTTTTTGAGTGAAAAAACCTTATAAAGCATAATTAGAAAAACAAAACACATACTGTTTAAATCGCAAATTTTATTTCAATAAAGAATATACTGTTAAATATACATATTAAAACTTCCCCCAACTAGGATAATATATTACAGTAGATTATAATATGTAAACTACATTAATAATGAATTCAGAATAAAAACAATCACTATCCAAAATTATATACATATTTGTTTGATTGCTTTCATTGAAGTTTGCAATCATTTTAATACCACACTGATTCTTCAAACCACTATACTAAACTCTATAAACAATAGTTTCAAAAAAAAATCCTCCCATACTACATTATTGTTTTAATTAAAGTTTTCATTATTTTTAAAACAATAACGATTTTTCGCCTTACGTTTTACAAACCACCACATTAAACTTGATTGAATACTATTTGCAAATGTAAATAAATGTAGCTGCTAACTAACTCTAATGCATGACCAACTAGAGATTTCCTAAATAAGAGAAGGCACCTAAACCTTTTTTATTTGAGTGGAAAACTTATAGTCCAAGTGTGGAATTCTCCTATTAAGGTCTACCGACTATGTACCACAACATATCCTGGAACCACTGAATAATTTTCTAATCTATGTCTAAACATACCCTATCAAATGAATATGTTCAATCAATAGATGAAATGTACCAAAATCCTGAAAAACAAAATATTTTAACTGTTATGTTTTTATTTAGAATATAAATATACCATTTTGTTTACTTTTTGTTTGGATAGTAGGTTTGCTTTTCTATTTTCTTTTTATTGCATACTCCTTCAGATGTTTGTTTTAATTCCATGGAAAACTGCTTTGCCAGTCCTTAATTTAACTAGTTATTCAACCAACTAATCACACAAATTTCTGTACTCTTCGACTATCTACAAATTAGATTATCCTGTAAAACTTTGATAAGTATAAGATTTTTCATATACGATTACCTTCCAAATCGGCAGTGGAATTTTGTTCTTGTCTAATTCTTGAATATTATTATTCCTATCCTACAAAATTAACGATCCTGTAAGGCTTTTTTATTGTTACTACCCTCGGTTGTGTTGCTATATGTGGATTATTTGCGGACACACAGTAATATTCCTTCTTATAAATTTAGCACGTTAATTTGTTATCCCTACATGAATTTACTAATATAAATAAAAGTTATAAAAACGTATGCAAAAAACAAAAGGAATAATAATCTGATTTCATTCTGAACTTACCTTTGAACCTCCATATATATGAGAATAACGTCAAAAATAGCACCGAAAACCTAAATAACAATTAAAATTAAGTCTATATTCAAATCGATCTCAAACCAACAAAATCAGTCAAAGATATAGGTTAAACCTATAGAATAATGACTAAAGATCGATAAATTGTTTTATTCACCCGAAACTCCGATTCGTTCGGAACGTCTGTTCAGAAAAAGGGCGAAAGAAAATTTCCTTATTAAGTAACCGAATTGCCCTGAGCCGACCCGATTGGCCTTCGGTACATTTAGTGAGGTCACAATTTATTCTGATTGTTTTCGGGAATTGTCGGCGTGTCATCGGTACTAGGTTTAAAATTTTATTTTCAATTTGATATAACAATATGATCTTTCCATTTATGACAAAAAAAATTGTTCAAAAGCCCAATTGTATTATCTGTTGTTCGTTTTACCTCAATAGATACAGCACTAGCAGCATTTCCTAAATGAGTTCTAAGCAAAATAATAGAAAACAGCGAAAAACAGCGTCAGAACATTAAAATCAGGCACAATGATTGATAATCCCGTAATTTTTAATTTATTTTAATATATCTTGAAGTATCATGCATTTAATTTTTCGAGAATAAAATTACATTATGTTAATAAAATAATGTTGTTCAAATGTTCACCTTGGCTTAGTCTGGTCTGGAATACATTCTGGACATCCAATTTTCGATTGCTCTTTCACACATATATAATAATAATAATAATTGTCTTTATTTGGAAATGCATCAATACATAGAATAAGTGCATTGCATAGATAGCATAAGGCGGCGAAGTTTGACAAATGGTACTCTTACACTCAACCGATGAAAGCTTTATATTATAAAGGTCTTAGAGTAGGAAAATAAAACAAAACAATGACCTAACCAAGTTACAATTCTAACAAAAAAAAAATTTCTAAAGCGAAAGAAACGACCACAAAAAAGTGTTCATTGTTGCAAAAATATTCCCCTCAATTGAAGCCCGAAGGAAGTGACACTCAAAGATTTCAATTTATTACTAACACTGTTGTATAATTTAGGAGTACAATAAGAAATACTACGCTGGAAAAGCGAAGTCTTATGCCGGGGAACTGATAAAACTGAGACCTGCCTGATGCCCACACTGTGAATTTCACCACGAAAAACCAATTTTTCCCTCAAGTATGCCGGCTCAGAACATATTATTAGTTTATACAGGAAAACGAGATAGTAGTATTTCATAAATAATTCAATATTTAGCCAGGCTAATTCTTTATACTTCTGAAAAATGACATTCGGTTCAATTCAGCTGAAGTTCGAGGTGCTAAAGCATCGATGTAAGTTTTTTAAAAAATAATAATAATATAAATGTAAATAAGAATCAAAATATTTCTATTAAGTATAATTAAACTATTTGTAGGGTGTCACTAGAAAGTTACAATGACAAGGCTATAGGTTTTGTTCAACTTTTGTTCAACCGCAAAAATGGTATTTGCATTATAAAAGTACGTGTATGTCCAGAACATAAACTTCGAAGTAAAGCTTATACAGTTGCCTTGATTACTAATGAAAAATTAAGAAAAGTTCAAGATATTCAATGTCACGATTGTGCAGCTTCATATATAAACTAAATGATAATGATAATAAAAACTCAAACAAAAAAAATTGTTATAAATTTTTAATATTGATTTTCAAAAATAATGAAAAATGTTAAATATTGAATAACCAAAAGATATTTTCTAGTTTTGTAATTATTTTTTGAGTGAAAAAACCTTATAAAGCATAATTAGAAAAACAAAACACATACTGTTTAAATCGCAAATTTTATTTCAATAAAGAATATACTGTTAAATATACATATTAAAACTTCCCCCAACTAGGATAATATATTACAGTAGATTATAATATGTAAACTACATTAATAATGAATTCAGAATAAAAACAATCACTATCCAAAATTATATACATATTTGTTTGATTGCTTTCATTGAAGTTTGCAATCATTTTAATACCACACTGATTCTTCAAACCACTATACTAAACTCTATAAACAATAGTTTCAAAAAAAAATCCTCCCATACTACATTATTGTTTTAATTAAAGTTTTCATTATTTTTAAAACAATAACGATTTTTCGCCTTACGTTTTACAAACCACCACATTAAACTTGATTGAATACTATTTGCAAATGTAAATAAATGTAGCTGCTAACTAACTCTAATGCATGACCAACTAGAGATTTCCTAAATAAGAGAAGGCACCTAAACCTTTTTTATTTGAGTGGAAAACTTATAGTCCAAGTGTGGAATTCTCCTATTAAGGTCTACCGACTATGTACCACAACATATCCTGGAACCACTGAATAATTTTCTAATCTATGTCTAAACATACCCTATCAAATGAATATGTTCAATCAATAGATGAAATGTACCAAAATCCTGAAAAACAAAATATTTTAACTGTTATGTTTTTATTTAGAATATAAATATACCATTTTGTTTACTTTTTGTTTGGATAGTAGGTTTGCTTTTCTATTTTCTTTTTATTGCATACTCCTTCAGATGTTTGTTTTAATTCCATGGAAAACTGCTTTGCCAGTCCTTAATTTAACTAGTTATTCAACCAACTAATCACACAAATTTCTGTACTCTTCGACTATCTACAAATTAGATTATCCTGTAAAACTTTGATAAGTATAAGATTTTTCATATACGATTACCTTCCAAATCGGCAGTGGAATTTTGTTCTTGTCTAATTCTTGAATATTATTATTCCTATCCTACAAAATTAACGATCCTGTAAGGCTTTTTTATTGTTACTACCCTCGGTTGTGTTGCTATATGTGGATTATTTGCGGACACACAGTAATATTCCTTCTTATAAATTTAGCACGTTAATTTGTTATCCCTACATGAATTTACTAATATAAATAAAAGTTATAAAAACGTATGCAAAAAACAAAAGGAATAATAATCTGATTTCATTCTGAACTTACCTTTGAACCTCCATATATATGAGAATAACGTCAAAAATAGCACCGAAAACCTAAATAACAATTAAAATTAAGTCTATATTCAAATCGATCTCAAACCAACAAAATCAGTCAAAGATATAGGTTAAACCTATAGAATAATGACTAAAGATCGATAAATTGTTTTATTCACCCGAAACTCCGATTCGTTCGGAACGTCTGTTCAGAAAAAGGGCGAAAGAAAATTTCCTTATTAAGTAACCGAATTGCCCTGAGCCGACCCGATTGGCCTTCGGTACATTTAGTGAGGTCACAATTTATTCTGATTGTTTTCGGGAATTGTCGGCGTGTCATCGGTACTAGGTTTAAAATTTTATTTTCAATTTGATATAACAATATGATCTTTCCATTTATGACAAAAAAAATTGTTCAAAAGCCCAATTGTATTATCTGTTGTTCGTTTTACCTCAATAGATACAGCACTAGCAGCATTTCCTAAATGAGTTCTAAGCAAAATAATAGAAAACAGCGAAAAACAGCGTCAGAACATTAAAATCAGGCACAATGATTGATAATCCCGTAATTTTTAATTTATTTTAATATATCTTGAAGTATCATGCATTTAATTTTTCGAGAATAAAATTACATTATGTTAATAAAATAATGTTGTTCAAATGTTCACCTTGGCTTAGTCTGGTCTGGAATACATTCTGGACATCCAATTTTCGATTGCTCTTTCACACATATATAATAATAATAATAATTGTCTTTATTTGGAAATGCATCAATACATAGAATAAGTGCATTGCATAGATAGCATAAGGCGGCGAAGTTTGACAAATGGTACTCTTACACTCAACCGATGAAAGCTTTATATTATAAAGGTCTTAGAGTAGGAAAATAAAACAAAACAATGACCTAACCAAGTTACAATTCTAACAAAAAAAAAATTTCTAAAGCGAAAGAAACGACCACAAAAAAGTGTTCATTGTTGCAAAAATATTCCCCTCAATTGAAGCCCGAAGGAAGTGACACTCAAAGATTTCAATTTATTACTAACACTGTTGTATAATTTAGGAGTACAATAAGAAATACTACGCTGGAAAAGCGAAGTCTTATGCCGGGGAACTGATAAAACTGAGACCTGCCTGATGCCCACACTGTGAATTTCACCACGAAAAACCAATTTTTCCCTCAAGTATGCCGGCTCAGAACATATTATTAGTTTATACAGGAAAACGAGATAGTAGTATTTCATAAATAATTCAATATTTAGCCAGGCTAATTCTTTATACTTATGTGAGACATGATCAAACTTCCTAATTCCACAAATGAATCTGACTAGATTATTTTGTGCTATCTGTAACTTATGCTTAGTAAAACAATCTAAACAAGGATAATATACCATATTACAATAGCTGAAGATTGGCAAAATTAACACTTCGCAAAGTTTTTTGCCCAATTTAAAGTTAATTAGATACCGATTAGCATACAATGTTCTGATTTTAAGATAGACTTTCAGTAACATATTCTTTACATGGCTGGTAAACATCAACCTTTCATCAATTCCAAGTAAGTCCCAATATCTTTGCTTCTGAAGAGAACTGCAAATCCTGAGAACCGATATTAATCTTTAGTAAATTTTTGATACGATTTCTAACCTTATTGGAACAAAATAATACAACGCTTGATTTACTTTCACTTATTGATAAGTTGTGATCGGCGGAATATGCACAAAGACTGCGAATATTGGCATTCAATGCCGCAGCCGCCAGATCAGGTCTAAGTGGAGAAAAAGAATAAACAAGTTGGGTATCATCAGCAAAGGATTGAATAACTGAATGATTGATACAGGAAGGGAGACCAGCCGTGTATATTAGAAATAACAATGGTCCCAAGATAGACCCTGCGGTACGCCGGAATGAATCAGCTGAAATTCAGAACGGTGCCCCTCCAACTCCGTACATTGACTCCTACCATGCACGTATGATTGAAAGAAATGCTGAAAATTAGTGGAAAAACCAAAATAATTAAATTTCGCACACAAAAGTGCATGATTTATCTTATCATAAGTAATTGTAATAAAGTAATTATCATAAGTTTGAGTAAGCTATAGAAACCAACGCTACTGCCATTCCCTTCTAGCTAGCTACTGCCATTCCCTAATTCGCTCTAGTATTTTTGACATTAGGGGCAATAGGCTTATTGGTCTTAAGTCTGAGGGGGCAAGTGGGCGAGTAACTTTGGGAATCGGAACGACATCCTGGCGCCATTTTATTGAAGAGTAATTACTTCCCAAACACCTATTAACTATATGTATTATATGTAGTAGGACAACCGGCAAAGATATTTTTATACATATATCATGAAATATTTACAATGGTGGCCTAACAGTGTTTCTTTTTAGGCCAACAATTATTTCAAGTTATTTATGTAAACTAGAAATTTATCGTAATCCCAACAAAAATAATGCAAGTGTGTAAGAGTGTATCAGTAACACAATTTTCATCGTCTTAAAAATATAAGTTCTGTCATTCGTTCATCCCAAAAATCGTACAAAACGGTGACTTTCTGTGGATGAAGAGGTAACTCCTGAATCACTTGAGGATTTTTATCAGTCCATATCTTACAGTTGTGTTTGTTCACATATCTATAAAGACTTTTGATAGTAGATATGAATAATTTCTATGCACTTTTGAATCATGTATCTTTCCCTAGTGTGATACAATTTGCATTCGAGAACAATATGAAAATTGTTAGCACTGCTTTTGATCATAAAAAACATACATAAGGAAACATGGATAGCTCCAAATGGAGATACAAAGAATCAAATTGACCATGTCCTCATAGAAAGAAAGCATGCAAAGAACGTTACTAATGTTAGAAGTTACTGGTGTTAGAAGAACATGTAGATGTAAAACTGAAAAGATTTGTCCAATATTTTTCAGAGACGCTAAATGAGACTGGTGAAGAAGGGAACTGGGGAGAACATGAAATGGAAGAAGATGCGATTGCAGAAAATAACGAAATTATAAATGCACCTACAAAAGAAGAAGTAGAAGTCTGTATATAGCAGTTAAAAAATAACAAAAGTGCTGGAGAAAACAGTATAACAGCTGAAATCCTGAAACACGGTGGTGATACTTGGTCGGTGATACTTGTGCAAGAACATGGAAGTTAATGAACAGAATTTGGGAAGAAGAAAATATGCCAGAGAAATGGAATAAAGTGTTGATAATACCCGTGCACAATAAAGGAGCTAAGGAGGAATGTAATAATTACCGAGGAATTGCCCTGCAAGACGTGACCTACAAAGTGATGGCCAAGATGATTAAAGATCGACTAGAGAAATACCATAACGAACAAGTAGGGGAATACCAAGGAGGGTTCAGGGCAGGAAGATCAACAACCGACCAGATATTCATCATGAAACAGATCCAACAGAATACTTATGAGCAAAATTTGAGCTTACATTTGCTGTTCATAGATTATCGGCAAGCATATGACTCCATTAGCAGGGAAAAGGTGTTCCAAGCAATGAGACAGCTGGGAGTCCCGGAAAAGTTGAGGAAGTTGGTAAAGATGGTAAGAAGATAATTACCGAGGAATTGCCCTGCAAAACGTGACCTACAAAGTGATGGCCAAGATGATTAAAGATCGACTAGAGAAATACCATAACGAACAAGTAGGGGAATACCAAGGAGGGTTCAGGGCAGGAAGATCAACAACCGACCAGATATTCATCATGAAACAGATCCAACAGAATACTTATGAGCAAAATTTGCGCTTACATTTGCTGTTCATAGATTATCGGCAAGCATATGACTCCGTTAGCAGGAAAAAGGTGTTCCAAGCAATGAGACAGCTGGAAGTTCCAGAAAAGTTGAGGAAGTTGGTAAAGATGACTGTCAGGAGAACAGTAAATAAAGTTATATTCGATGGAGCACTGCCTGAGGAGTTCATTGTAAAGAAAGGACTGAGACAAGGCGATCCACTGTCAACAGTTCTGTTCAATCTGGTGCAGGAAGTGATTCTGAGGGAGAGTGGCATCAATACCAAGGGGTTATTGATATATGGCAACAGACACCAATGCTTGGCTTATGCCGACGACATTGTATTGATGGCGAGATCCAAGGAAGAAGTAGTTAAGGTTTTCAAGATATTGGAAAGAAAGGCGAGAGAATATGGCTTAACAATTAACGAGAACAAGACCAAATATATGGTAATGAAAGATAACACCAGAGGACTCTCCTCTAATTTAGTCATTGATTGTGCAATAAATAAGAAGTATACAATAGAGAAAGTGGAACAAGCTGAATATCTGGGAGTAACACTAACGAGTAAAGGGGATGAAGAAAAGGAAATAGAGAAACGACTAGCGAAAGGAAGCAAAGCTGCAGGAATGTTTTCAAAAATTTTAAGCGCAAAGAATATAACAAGAGCAACAAAAATAAGAGTGTACCAATCAATACTAAGGTCAACGGTTACCTATGCGTGCGAGACATGGACGATGACGAAGAAGGAAGAAACGAAGTTGGAAGTCTGGGAACGAAAAATATTAAGGAGAATTTTTGGAGGAAAGTTCAGAATGAATTTAGAAGAAGAACAAACAAAGAAATAGAAGAACTGTACAAAAAACCAAACATTGTTCAGGTGGTGAGAGCTCAGCGAGCTAGATGGCTGGGGCACATAGCGAGGATGTCCAGCGGGAGATGGATTAAAGGAATTCTGATGAGAGGGGAAGGGGGAAGGAGAAGAAGAGAGCGACCGAGGAAGAAATGGCTGGATGAGGTGCTAAATGATTTGAGGAATGTAGTGAGGGATTGGAAGACTGATGGACTGATTGGACATAAAAAGTTGGAAAAGAACAGTGAAAGAACTCGAAGCCAAGGGCCACTAGGCCTGTAGAGCTGAATATTATAATTATCTTTCCCTGGTGAACGGAAAATGAATGAATGCAAAAGATTATGGGCATACTCAAAATAACTGCTTCAAAGTACCACGATGTGGTAGAGAAAACCACGAATACCACGATGTAGAGGTGCTGGAAAACATAAAGCTAACGAATGCGATAGCACCTAATGTGCCAACTGTAATAAAGCTCTTCCGGCCAACTATCCAGGATGCATAGTTGTCAAGGAACTTCAAAAGATTAGGAGTGACACAGTACGCAAGCAGAAGCTAAACCAAAAGTAAAGTAAAAAAAAAGAAGTAAAACCAAACCAAAGAAAAGTAATTAAGAAGAGCCTGATGCAACCAGCCAAATGTTGTAAAAAATTAAACTTGACCAACAAGAAAGGACCAAAAATGATCCTAGATAGTCTAAAACTAGAAAACGACAATAAGGGAGCTGCTGCTAATAAGAAGAAGTAATGGACACTCAATCAGAATAGTAGCCCGGTCACGCTATAGGTAGTACCGGTTATACTAGTCACAAATACACAGATGTCCGTCTTAACGACAAATAGAACGATTTTCCGCTACTAAATATGTCAAAAAAATAGTCTGAGTATCGGTTCTTGGAATTCCCAGAAAAAAAAACATTTAAAGTTACTTAACCACTTTGGTACCTATTATTTTTCACAATACAATTTCATTGTTTGTGAACCATCCGAAAAAGTTACAGTTACAGTTTAAAAATATTAGTTGAAATTATACCACTTTTATTTAACCACCTTCAATTTGTCATCAGATGTTAATTATCAAGATAAATTATAAAATACCACTTCTGCTTATTGAATATTTAAAGCATCTCCTCCCTGAATTATATATTTTGTATTTCTGACGATTTTTGAATTTCAAAGAAATGTTTTCTAACTAATACCCGACTACAAAAGGTATTATATTGTTAGTGTTAAAGGCAACCCCTATTTTCATTTCAAAAATTTTCCCCAACTTTCAAATACTTATCGAAAAGGGCTAATTAAATTTTCATTTGAGATACCTGAGTACCTGCCTTTTTGTAAATTCAAATTAATTTTTAAGCTGCATGTTGTTCAACAGAAAACATCGAAAAGAGGCTTATATCGGTCTAAAAAATGTTACAATTTAATGAAATTTCGCCCCTCGTATTTACGATATTTATTTTCGAAGTTCAGACTGTCCTTTGTTTCGTATCTTTTTATTTTTCAAGATCATAAAAGACAAATATTTTCAATAGGTCTCTTTGTGATATTGTATTGTAGAATAACAGGTTTAAATTAAATTATTGTACAGATAATTGAACATTGAAATTTGTTATACATGATGCTTCAAAATTATAGATTTGTAATTTATCATATCCTCGTCCTAATCCAAATCCTTTTTATCTACCTATATAATCTATTTCATCAATGAATATTCTAGATGGAGTAACTTTTTTGGCTTTACTAAATAACAAAAAAACTCTGGTCTCTGGTAAGAATGCTGTTCACGATTCTCTAGGCAAATCCATATAACCGTAGATTTCATTCGCATCAGAGTTTTCGCAGGAAAAATGTTAAGTGTATCAATAGAGCAACGAATTGTTGTGAAATTCTCTTGAAACTTGGAAAAGCCGCTTCTGAAACTTATAATTTATTGAAATAAGTTTATGGCAATGAATGTTTATCGTGTACACGAGTTTTTCGGTGGTTTAATCCGACCGTTGGTTAAGTATTCGTGCAATTGTTGAAATTCTAGGAATTGACAAAAAATGGGTATGGCAATTTGTTTTACAAAAACAAGTTTAACATGCTTAAAGTGTGTGCCAAAATGGTGCCTAAAATTCTCACGTTTGAACAAAAAAGTTGCCATTGAAAAATAACCCAAACTTAATGGAAAGGTTAATAACATGTGACGAATCGTGGTTTTTTACTTATGCTCCTGAAACGAAGCGCCAATATATGCACTGGAAGAGCCCAAATTCACCAAGAGCCAAAAAAGCTTGAATGAGCAAATCAAAATTCAAAGCAATGATGTTTGTTTTTTTTTCGATATTCATGGCATTGTGTACCTTTGCTGGGTTCCTGAAGGTCAAAATGTTAATCAACATTACTACATTCACGTCCTTGCTGAACTCCGAAGGGAAAAACCACCCGAATTGTGGAAAGGCTAGTCATGGGTTCTCACCAAGACAATGCGCCGGCTCATTCCGCATTGTCTGTCAAAAGGTTTCTAGCCAAGTACACCATGCAAGTGTTAGATCATCCACCTTATTCACTGGATCTTGCGCCGTGCGACTTTACGGGCTATTTTTCACTTTATTATCTTAACTTTTGCGGAATTTGGTTTACTACTCTTCGTATTAATATTTCACAAAATATTTATTTAAATCGATTTTAAGAGGGAATTGACGTGAGATCTAGCGTGTAATTTCGATTCGAACTATCAACTCTTATAGTACGGTAAGATGTACCGTTGGCCGAATGAGCTTGAGCAAAATTGTTTAAATGGAAAATGTTTAAAATCGGAGAGGAAGGTAAAAAACGACTTGTTGACATTTTTTGGTAATGAAAATGATAATTTTTTTCAAGAAGCATTTTGGACTTACCACTACGTTGGTAAAAAGTTGTAAATCATAACGACAGTTATATAATAGACTAGATAAATATTTACATAAAATATTTGCGTTTCTCTTTCTCTTAAAAAATCCTTACGCACCGTCCGAATAACCGATAAGTTTCCATAAATATGCCTTCAGCTTAGGAAATAAAAATTATCACTGTGGGCGAGGTATAGAGAAAATTAAAGATTTATTTATAACTCATACATGTTCTATTGATGATGAAACTGGAGATCTCACCAGCCAATCGAGTGCCACTATAGCAAACTCTTCTAAAATCCAGACTTTGATGAGCTCTATGTTGAAAAATGAGAAATTACAGCAGCTTGTAGATAGTATCTAACCAATGACTGCAATATTTCATTTTGACTACACAACGGGCTGCGCTTAAATTTATCTTGTGGTTGTCAGAAGTGATCTGCTCTCCAAGCAAGTCCCCCAAGCCATAATTTCTGGCGTGATAGCTGAATGCCATTCTAATGCGAAAATTAAACTTCTCCTTCCGTGTGACACGAAAACGTCTGTCTAATTTAGATAGTACTATTTCCACCTAACAAGAATATATTAATAATAAAAAATTAGCACGTCAGGTTTCTTTGTGACATTCAAATATATATATTTTTTAAATGTACGAAAAAGCACTTACACTTATACACAATATTTATAATTTTCGATCAGGATCCAGGACTCAAATTCCTTTGATATCGCAACTTTATAAGGAAAATATTTTCTCGCTTTGCTCTATATTTCTCGCTATAATCATCACTCACAGCACCTACGTAAAATAACCAAAATATGAGTCCAGAATTTCTCTTGGTTACCGACATTAACGTTTTTTTATGACATTAACAAAACTTTTGCAAATTTGCAAAATTGCTTTTGCTTTTTTGCTCAAAGCTGCTATTTTTCACTAGTTCGTTTATTTAAGGACATACAAATATCCCCTCTTTAATTTTAGCATTGCTAATTTTGGGGAATTTTTCTTTCAGATATAAAAAGCCACTACCATTTTTGTCCATCGCTTTTACAATGTTTTTACTAGGCCGAGTTTTATATGTAAGGGTGGTAAAAATACATCTTCAGAGTTCACTAGAGGTGTATTTGTGACGTTCTTCTGTCCTGGACAAAGTAACTTACGCTTGCGCCACCCTTTCGTTTTATAGCAATGTTTTCTATCTCTACTGACTCATTCGCAAAAACAATATGTTTTGGTGTAACCAAGCTGCAGTCCAAGCAAAAGAGCTATAACTTTAAAATCTCCGCAAATTTTCCAGTTTATTTAGTCTATTCAATTTTTTCCAGTAGGAATTTCATATTTTCGTTGGTTTCTTTCATATTAGAATCATGGCCTATCGGTACTGAAAGTCGTATATTTCTGTTGCGTAGCAACAGTGCGTTCAAACCAGTTTTTGATGAATCAATGAACAATCGCCAGTAACTTGAATCGAAATGAAAATTAAATAAATTCATTAGTGCATGAATGTCACTACAATAGACCAAATCATGTGCTTGAGAAAAATAAGGTTTTAATTCATCGTCGCGTTGTCGAAATTAGGAAATTTACGTTCTGGGAGAAAATAGATTTTAGACCTTTAATCTAGATCCCAAAAGCTCAGCATGTTTTGTAGCTAAATGTAAATCACGTACCTAATCATTTAAGTTGCCTTGTGTCAATAACTGTGCTTATTTTGAAGTACTTAGTTTATAAGTTGGGTCGGACCCTGTCTCTAAGTTATCGTCTTAACTAGCAGCAGCATCTTGAGTTTCTAATGAAATTGAAGGCAATTCGGCACTATGTGGGATTAGTCTTTTTGCTGATGATAGGTCTGGGTACTTTATGGAGTGTTTAGACTTAGTTGTGATATCTTTTATAGAATTCAAAGAAAAATAACAATCACTTACGTGATCTGTTGCTTCCGTCCAAATCAATGACCCAGCAAAAGGCATATATCTTACACATTTTACTCAACAGATATGTGCGATCCAAGATTTATCTTGATATTTGGTTACTAACGGTGGGGCATTTCGATGCTGAGAGATAAAAGTTAATTCTTCACACATATAACAAAAACTATCCGGATGATTTAAAACTCTTCCTTGGCATATTTACAGCCTTAACGAATATCAAAAAATTTAAATTTGTCCACTGTGATAGCTATCTATCTTCAGAAATCGCGTTATTCAAACATAAACGCGTATCTGAGGTGAAATTTAATATGTAGATGTCACAAAAAACTGAGGGTGATTAATATGATGCATATGCAGGGTGATCTTATCGCACTACGATGTGAGTGTCCAGAATTTAGTTCCGTCATGTCATAACGGACAAGGCGTACTGATCAAGGGCTTTTCTTTTCAGGCAAAGTGGGAGTTTGTTCCTAAACTCTATGTTGGGCCCATCAAACACCGGCCAGCCACATTTGAGACGCCTTTCCACCTCCATGGTATCTGTAATGATTCACCACCTATAAATTCTTTCCTAAAATATTAATTCTTCTGTCTTCAATAAATTTATTGCACCTGATCTCGCTCTTTTTCAGGTTTATTTTCAAACCAAATGGTTCTCAAGCCCTTTGCAGCCATTGAATGTGCCTTTGCGGCTTCCTTGGGTCTCGAGAAATGACTCTTCAAGATTACGAAATACCTCTTCAAGGCAAGCTGAGAAAAAAAACAGGCGATATTGCATTATTCTGCCTTACTCCCTGCTCTACAATAAGTCCTATTTCAAAATCATTAAGGTGAGCTTCCGCTGTAGCTTATATGGATTCTAATAGATTTACATAGGCTTTGTTGGTTAAGCGATGCATACATTGATTATAGAGATTGAGTCGAATACATTCTAAACACAGTGGTATGGTGTATTCTTTGTTCGTTTCTATACCCTGCTGTGCAACCTCGATGTGCTATTGTATCGCCTTGGCCCAACTGTCCGGAGCTCGGCTGATGATGGCTGAAAGGCTAGAAACTGGTCCCGAGAGACACGTGACGACGTATGGTGGACAGTTGGGCCAAGGCGATCGGTGGCACCACATGAAGAAAGGGTGAAATATTTCTGTAATATTTCCCTCCACCGGTTCCGTTACGCTACCTTGTGGGCATATATATATATATATATATATATATATATATATATATATATATATATATATATATATATATATCAGAGTCATTTAGGGAAATATTTTCACAAGGAGGCAATTTCTAGTGAATCAACAAACTGCTACTGAATGGACTCTTTAATAGCATCCACTATTCCACTATTATACAGCAATTTACATTGTTTCGCCATGTTGTTTTATATCCTGATACTTGATAGTCGTTTAATAGGTACGGCCAAGGGAGCGGTCGCACTCATTAAGCCACGCCACTAATGAGATTGTTAAGATTATTTTCGGACCCTTCTATATCCTCGGAAACGTCAACAAAACATTCAAACTTAAACTTCTCCGAAATATTTCGTTACATATAAATTTAATAGCATCATTAACTTACTAGGTTCAGTTTCAAAACTCGGCATACACAGTTATTGTTCTGCTCTGAATTATTAATTGAATGTTATAAAATACAGGGACAATTCGATAATTCGTCAACTTATCAATTATCTAACTACTATTACTTTACAGTTTGAACCCACGTACGTTAGTCATCTTTTATTGAAAATATTGAAAAGTAAGGACTAATTAGTCATGGTCCATGAAAATATTGCTTATTTTTTCAGTCACCACTAAAGCGTCAATAAGTGGCCCTGAGCTGAACTTTCACAAGCAACTGAAGGAATGACCAAGGATACGATCATATACATCGGCCGTGTGTGGCGGCTGAAGGAATAGGTAATATTTTCGTGAAGAACGGATAAATTTTCCTTGTTTTTGAATATTTTCGATTGGATATTCCTTTTCGTTTGATATTCTCTCCCAAATTTGAAATAGGAGCCACTATAACTGCGGTGTCTAAGGCGTCAGCCCTACGTTATGGCACTTAATGTGGAGCGGGTTCGAATCCCGTACTAGGCAAAAAAGTTTTTCTAAAATTCTTGTGAATGTTTCTAGGTAAGAGTGTAAAATCTGACAAGGAATCACCCCTCAGTCACGCCAGTTCGAGGCTGGGTAAGGCCGGATGCCTTCTGAGAGTTTTTTACGTTGGTCACTCGCCAGTCGGTAGGCTTTTCGAGATACTTTCGGTTAAGCACAAAACCAAGGGTTGATAGCCCGAGGGGGGTGCTGACCGGGGTTTTCTTTCGATAGCTGATGACCGTGGTTCGGAACCCACGTTAAGCTGTAGGTCCAGTCGCTAAATAGCCTTCTCAGTTGCTGATGCGCCTCTAACCCCAAAACTTTACTTTAAATTCGAAATAAGTGGTAATAATTGAATTATTTTTTAATTTAAGATAAAATAATTTTATTGCGTACTTTTGGCATCTATTTATCCATAATAAAACTTGCACGATTGCATTATATAACAGTCAAACTCAAATCCTTACAAATATTACGAAAATAAATCTCGTCAGAATAAAAAGGTAGCGTGGTACTTGCTCCAACTTTTATAATAAAATTGCTTATTCGATATTTCCTTACTCCAACATATTCGATCTTTATATAAGTTTTCTTCCTTTTTCCATCCTCTATCAAAATTCATGTTGCCCTCATCCATCTCCTAATATTCTTGCTTCCAAATATAGATAGTTGTCATATTCTGACAGGTTTTCATCATTGTCATATAGAATGTCCCTGTTTTTTTCTTCACCTGCTCTTTCTTATCTGCTCTTTCTTATCTGCTCCTTCGTATTCTTTTTTAATCTTTCCAATTATATGTTGGAGATCATCATAATTTTTCTTGAAAACGGAAATCACCTAGAAGATTCTTTATTTGAGGTCTAATAAATACGCCTTGTTTTAGTTTTGGTTCACCTAATTGAGGAATTTTTGTGCTTTCATGCTTTCAGCTATGCTTCTGGTTTTTTGCCATGGCCACGTACTGACGCAACAAACCATGTGAAATATTTTGTCTCATTGTCAAATAGCCCAGTTTGACATCACAAATAGAAAAATGACTCTTATTACATTAAAAATAAGTCTAGTTGTATCTAATGTTTCTGATAAAGTCCTAAAGTCCAGATCCGCTTTGTGTTAGCCACAAATCATTTGACTTAACGTTTAAAATATATCGTAATTTATATTTTGCTACTGTGAACATTTTGCATTGAAAATAGCTCTTTTTCTGAATTGCTAAAAAAATGCTAAAAAATATATGAATCTAATACTCTCTGTTTTCAAAATGGAAAATTAAATTGTTAATATGTGAACATTTCACCGGATTCCATTGGTCCAATTCTTATGGTTTTGAAATTATTTTCCGATTTGCTATGCAGCTGTGCACTTAAATGGTTTTAAAATGTGTTCTCGATTTTTCCGACTAGTAATCGCATTTGTCGGGCTCAAATGACCTTGCCTCTCTCATCGAATAAAAAAAATATTCCGTTGCAGTAACTCCTTCGGCAAAAACACGTTCGCAAAGTCAACTTTCTGATATTTTTGTTTCCCTTATGAATGGAATTCTGCTTTATCATTGCTTCGAGCAAATCTATTTCCTTGAGTTTCCGCCATGTTTACTGTTGTATGTAAATATTTTCAATTTCTCGACGCTCTCAGCATTCTGTTGTTTTTGTATTATCTGAGATAGTTTTTTATTTTATTTCTTTGCTTTGGTAATTTTTTATTTAGAATGTTTTGTCTTTTTCCGATAGTCGCGAAAAAGTTTATGACTTCTAATTGTTATAGTCAATATTTAATAAAATGTCATGATTAATTTGTGGGTCCTTTTTAGTAACTTCATCCACAATTTGGCTATAATCAGTTGTTCTAATAGAATCTGTGATGTAAGACACTAAATTCAAAGAGATTTGCTACTAAAAACCCAATCACTTTTATTAACTTCGCGACGCGCATTTTGCTTACCACGTTAGCATCATCAGGAGTCTTCTCAAACTCAATCTATTGAAACTTGATATTGAAAAATGTCCTATTATGGGAGGCGTGTGAAGAAGTTATAAAAAATAATTAGATCTGGCCTTTGTAGAATGTATATTTATGTGTATATATATATAGTAATGACATCAATTGTTGTTAGTGTATTTAAAACGACAGAATGTGCCTTGGTACGTGGATTAGTGATCGACCGGAGATTGGATTGGAGAGCCCATATTGAAAAACTTGCGTTGGATATATCAAGATATTCGTATGCCTTGATAGTTATTTTCAAAAATGCTCGGATGAATGCAGCAATTTTGACGTATCACTCATTCGTTCGGTCTAGGATAGGATACAGATTAATTTTTTGAGGAAACTCACCTGATATGTATAGAATATTTCAGCTTCAAAAAAGATGTACTCGAGCAATTTTTAAATTGAGTTATAATGATAGTTGTAGGGATATTCTTGTTAAAAAAAAGGATTTTCACTTTGGTAAGCATGAATATTTATGATTCTTTTATGTTTGTATATAACAGCAAAGAACTTTTTGAGTCATTCCAAAATGAATATGAGTATGCGACACGACATAAACCCGATCTTTTATATATATATATATATATATATATATATATATATATATATATATATATATATATATATATATATATATATATATATATATATATATATATATATATATATATATATATATATATATATATATATATATATATATATATATATATATATATATATATGCCGCCACAAACGGAGATAACAAGAAAAACCCCAATACTACAGAGAAATTCTGGGCAGCACTAGAGAAGGTAATGGCAAATGTCGCAAAGGATGACGTCAAAATTTTACTGGGCGACTTTAACGCAAAAATCAGTAGAGAAAAAATCCATCAGAAAACAGTAGGCAAATTTCCCGGTCACAAATTTACCAATAAGAACGGCACAAGACTCATCGAACTATGCCAACAGAATTACTTTAAGATCATGTCAACATCCCTAAGAAAATCTCCACGAAAACACATGGAGCGCCAGCATGGGCGACATGGAGATCGCCTATATAACAGATTGGACTTCCAGTTAGACCACGTTGCGATCGCATACCCACAAAAAAGAGAGATCCAAAATGTCCAAGTCCGCAGGGTCGCAAATATTGACTCAGACCACTACCTAACACGAATCAAAGTTAAGTTCACCCCAAGGAGGATTCATCACAAGAAAGCACATCTACAGAAATTCGACAAGGATTAAAAAGGATTAAGGAATCCAACATAACAGAGGAATGGGAAAAGGAACAGGCAGATACATGGAAAAAAATCCACAAAAAATTACACAAAAAGCACAGGGATTGATCCCATTGAAAAAGAATACAAAACACCCTTGGTGGGACTCGGAATGCGAAAGTGCATTGCAGCGACGCAAACGAACATTTCAGGAGTACAACACTAAAAAATCCCCAGAAAGTCAACAGCTTTTTGACCTGACTAGAAAACAGACCTCAAAGGTTATCAGGCAAATTAAGAGGAAGTATATGAAGGAACAACTAGACTCTAGAGGAGAATTTCCGCAATTATAACATGAGAGACTTTTATAAGACTTTTGTAAGAGAAATCCGTGGATACACACCACAAAATCTTTGCTTCAGAAAGCGGAATGGGGGATTAGCGTTAACCAATCAGGAGAATTGTCAGGAGCTGGTACACTATTTCTCTGATCTCCTCAATTGCTCCGAACGCGACACAAGATTCCCCAAGGAAAATTGTATCCATACCCACTCAGAATCACCGCCACCAACACAGGAAGAAATTCACAAGCACATAGGCAAACTAAAGAATAATAGGTCATCCGGTGAAGATGGTATCACCGCGAAACAATTGACAAACATCGGACCAAATTCACTGCAGGAACTTACGCAAATTATAACGAACATTTAGCAAACGGAAAAATTACCAGATGAATGGAAATGTGCTCTTATCCACCCGCTGCACAAGAAGGAGGACAGAACAGATGTGAACAACTACAGAGGAATCTCCTTACTACAAGTCACTTAGAAATTCCTCTCAGCATGTCTTATCCAGAGAACACAAGAACAACTAGAACACAAACTTGGCGAGTACCAGGTAGGCTTTCGCCCTGGTCGCTCATACACTGAACAAATATTTAACTTAAAGCAATACTGAAATACAAAGCTATCACGAACGTCCCAATTATCTGAACGTTAAAAGCTTCTTATTTAGTTTATAACTATCGTAAAAATGTTGTTGTTAAGTTCGTCGCTTATATTTTTGATACTGCAGCTGCTCTGTAAAATATACAGTGCGTTTTCGCTTCGGGTGCTTTCTTTTTAACTGATGTTTGAAGAGCATCAATTCAGTGAAAATAAAATATATTTTTCCAAATAAACGTTTATCTCATAACACATCGGTTAATTTTTTCCTACACACTTTTTTTTGCAAATTTCGCCTTTATTCATCAACATATTCTCCATGAAGAGCAATACAATCATTCCAACGGTTTTCTAACATTTCTACACCTGTTTTTGCGATCTCGTCCGTCAAAAGCGCCAATATTCGTTATATATAATATTCGTTATTGATGGTTTAACTTTGTCTGCCGATGGTTGTGTTATTGGTCGTTTTCGATGGCTTTCACCGAATGCTGTACACTCAACTGACTGCCGATTTGACTCCGGAGTTCAGTGATGGATCTGTGTTCCAAAAGGTCTTTTTATTTCGCTCAAACAGCTCCAAATATTGCTCAGAATTAGCAATATGTTATTGTTTTTGGTCCGCTGTGACCAGGCGCGACACTCATTTCTATAGCAATTTATGTATTCCCAAATGTTCATGCAAAATGATGTAAACACGTCCTTTCGATATCTTCATGATATCAACTATCTCTTACAATTTTCCTGATGTTGTCTGGTGTAACCACTGCATTTGGACGTCCAGAGCGTTCAGCATCATCGGTGCTTGTATGGCCAAGTTTGAGTTTTGTTGTTTATCAAGCCATTGTTTTGCTTCAATGGTATTTTTTTCAAAATTAAAAAGCAATGCTTAATCAGCACACGAAATTCTTTTTTTTCATTGTTTTGAAATTAATAAAAGTAGTGTTACACACATTAATAAAAGTAGTGTTATAGACAAATGATCTTGAAATTTTGGCACATGACGTTTGAAGGTTGGCACAGTAGACCACTGGAAAGGATTTTTCGTAAGTGATGCCATCTATATGTCAGATCGGGGACTTATTGACAAATGCGTCATTTATATCGAAGTTAGGATGAGGTAGGTGGCAGTAAATGATTTAAAAAGGTAGGTTATAAAATTTAGTGTTATGAAATTTAATTTATATGTATATTTTTTTTTAATTATATATGTCCTGCTATTAAAATTAAATTTCTGTTAAACTTTTCAGGCATCCTTTTGCATTAGTCTGCGTTTCGCCAAGGAGGTACGCCTGGCAGGATATTCTGTAATTATTCTTTCTATTATATTTAAATATTTTATTATACTAGTGACTTTTATCTATCTTACATCAAATAATATCTTTTTAGAACTTGGTATGAATAAATCGGTTAGTAAATAGCATACAATACGTTTTTTTTTTTCATATTGAAATTACTTGAATTTCCGCATTACTTACATTAAGTACCAGCATTCGTTGAAGCTGCAATCTCTGTCCTATTGACTATGTCGGCAACTCGGTCGAGATCTTTTGTGCATATTCGCAAAATTAGTTCCCTTAAAGTTCTCTTAATGTGCATTGTTGGTCCTCGTTAGAATTGCCACATTTCCGAAGATTAGAACATTTATTGTCGCCAAGACGGCAAATATAATCGTTCTCTTATCTGTTATTTTTGTCTATTCCATATCGCTTTATAATACATTATTGAAGTCTTAGTGAAGTCCCTAATTCTAATTTTACAAAGGAACAAATTCAAAGGACTCTAGAAATCAATCGAGAATACCACAACAAAAATGAAGACCATTTTATCAAATCCATTAAAATCGAAAATAATAATTTAATTATGACTAAAGCAGATAAAGAGAATTAAATTGTTATTCTAGAAAAAGAAACTTACGAACCAAAAATTAAAAACTTTCGTTAAATTAAAGTTAAAGTTAAATTTCGTTAAATTAAACTCCTTGTCAAAATAAAAAATGTCCATACTACAACAATTCAAAATAAGTTAAAATCAACAATAAAAAATATAAACACCATTTTGTCAAACGAAGATAAATATAAAATAGTCAATATGAATCCTACTCCTCGAAAACTGTACGGTTTAATTAAAATTCATAAAGAAAACTTTCCAATAAGACTGGTAGTCTCATACACAAATAGCCCTTTATGAAACTTAGCTTTTTACTTAAATAAAATCATCAAAAACATAATGAATTTCTCGCCAAAACAGTCAATAAAAAACTCCTTGGACCTATCTATACCAAAAAACAGGTTTCTAGCATCCTTTGACGTTAGCAATATGTTCCCGAATATTCCGAACAAAGATTGTCTACTATTAATAGATAATTTACTCATAAAAAATAACATCAATTGAATTATTAAGCAAGATATTGTAGAACTCTTTAACTTACCCATTAATGAAAATTATTTTCTATTTAATAACGTTTTTTATAAACAAAAGGATGGTTTAGCAATGGGTTCCCCAATAAGCCCTTTATTATCAAAACTGTTTATGTCAAACTTGGAACAAAATTTTTTAAAAACGGATAAAGCAAAAACTATATTGTTTTGGTTTAGATATGTAGACGACATTTTGGTTTATTATACTGGAAATTATAGACAAATAGAAGGAACATTAAAGCATTTAAATAGTATACATCCAGAAATAAAATTTACACTAGAAAAAGAATAAAATCAAACCATAAATTTTCTGGACTTTTCAATATCCAAACAAAATAATAAACTAGAATTTAATATCTATAGAAAACCTACATACTCAGATATAACAATAAAAAACATTCAATCCACCCCATGTCACATAAATATGCTGCATATGAGTCTATGATCCACCGAGCTTTACAATTCCACTATCTGACAATAATAAAAAAATAGAACTGCAAAAAATAACACTAATAGCACAAAATAACGGTTTCAAAGAAAAATATATTAGTTACTCAATAAATAAAAAACGGAAACAATTACTAATTCATCAAGTATATCCAAAAGTAAAACAAACAAATGATAAAAAGTACTGTAAAATTTCATCTTTCGGTCCAATTTCGGAACAAATAGCTCGCTCTTTGAGGAAACAAAATTTGCAAATAGCATTTAAAACCACCCAGTCAACCAGTAAATTAATTTTTAATGCCAAAGATAAAACATCGGCAAATATAAAATCTGGAGTTTATATGTTAAATTGCAACGAGTGCAGTAGCTGCCATGTTGGAGAAACCGGCAGAAATTTTCAGACCAGATACAAAGAACATAAATCTGCATACATATCAAAGAAACAACACTCTAATTTTGCAAACCATTTCATAGATACCGTACATATATTTCTCGAGATTATAAATTTGAAAATTTTACATACAGCGCCCAAAAGCAAAAAATTAAACATTTTAGAAACTATTGAAATTTATAAATATCCGTCTAGATAGCTATTAAACGATGAGACGGATCTCCGAAATTCCCCACTATTTAAAATATTGTAAAAAAATTAACCCTAATAAAAGTATAAAAAAATAACACAGCTGTAAAACCTTAGTTTTAAAGTAGTATATCATCATCATCATTCAGCCATTGTCGATCTACTGCAGGATGAAGACCTCCCCAGGATGCTTCCAACTCGCGCGGCCGTAAGCTTTTTTGCAACCCCTGTATATAACAAAAAAAGTGATTAAGAAATAAGAAATTTTTAATGATAATATATATTTTTGTCGTTTAGTATAATAATCTAATATAAGTTAGAATTTCAAGAAGCAGATTGGTTTATTTAAGCTCTTCCAATTATAGAATTTCCATTAATTAAACTTCAAATTGATGAAAGAAATAAACCTCGAAAATGACTTTATCGGTTTGGTTTGGTTTGGTGATTACTATACCAAATTAATTTGTTTGACAAGCGGTGTAACTCTTTATACCTGACTTTTGGTATTAATTAAATTAAAATTTAATTGTGTTTAATGTTCAACTCTTTTACTGTAAATGGGCATATGGGAGGTTAATTAGCCTTTTGTCATTTTCCTGGCTCAAAAGTCATTTGTAAAATACAGAGAATAAAACGGAAAATAATAATGTTGATAAATGTATAATATCGATCAATAGAGGGAAATTCTAAAATATCGTTTATATCCCCGTCAGTCAGTATTATCCAACCTTTTTATGTTAATATTATGTTTATGTTTATATATATATATATATATATATATATATATATATATATATATATATATATATATATATATATATATATATATATATATATTTGTGGATGAGACCTTGACGTGGTAAAGGGGTTTGAGTAGGGCAATTAAGTTTTGAGTTATGCCGTCTGGAGTATATGCCCCTGGGAGGGTCACCCCTGGCGGATAGGTCAAGGCAGAGGCCTCAGACTAACATGATCCAAAATCTGCCATCCCGCATTGGACAAGCGTTGCAGATTACGGTCCATACCTTCAACATGGTACTTCAATATGTTTCAATATGACAGTACAAACTCAAACACAGCCCTCATTCCCCGGAGGCCAAGGGGAGAAGACCTTGCCCCAAGGCAGAGGGTACTAAGAATCACCGGGTTAGATCAGGCTGCCCTTGGACTTTTGACGTTGCAACGCTAAATATACGGACTATGAAAACGGAGGCCCGATTGCAAGAACTGTTAATCGCACTTGACAACATACGTTGGGATATTATTGGGCTTTGTGAAACACGAAGAAAAGGCGAATAGTTAATCAAACTGGAACCAACTGGACACGTACTCTACACTCGAGGTACGGAAAATGGCCGATGTGGCGGAATTGGATTCCTCATCAATCGAAACCTGAAGGGCAGTGTAGTAAAATTTGAAAGTACATCTGATCGACTAGCCCAATGCGTCATTCAGCTGAATAAAAATTTAGGCTTCAAATCGTCCAAGCTTATGCACCAACTATAAGCCATAGGGATGATGAAATTGAAGAATTGTATGATGATGCCCAGTTTTTATACAAGGAGATATGTAGATACAAAATCCTGATGGGTGATTTTAATGTCAGAATTGGAACCACAAGAACTGACGAAAATGCAACTGGCCCATATGGAACTGGTGAGCGAGATAATAGAGGTGCTAGATTAACTATCCAAGAGAACGCAAAAGAATGGTAAGATCAAAGAACAGCAAGCGGATTCTGGGAAACTGCTGGAGAGAGGAAGCGATTTAGAGATTGCTTTGTCAAACCGGTTTGCTGTATTACAAGATTCGGAGGAAGTGGAACTGTCAGTTCAATATGAAGAAATCTACAACAATGTGCTTTAAACGGCTGCTTCAATAGCACCAGAAGAAAAATGTCTCAACACACAAAAATCTCCAGTGAGACCATTGATTTAATGAAGACACGGCAGGCAATGAGAAATACAGGTAGTCCTTTTGGCAGGGTCGAGTACACTGAGCTCTGCAAAACTATAAGAAAACGTATCAGAGAGGAGGTGCGCCGATTCAGCATGCAGCTAGTGCAAGAAACCCTGGAAGAAAACAAAGGAATTAACAAGGTTAAACAGAAGATGTGAAATAAAAGAACGCAAATATATACCTTAAGGCGTGAGGATGGCACAGTATGCAGGGCGCGTACGCAAATGTTAGAGGTTGTCAGAAAATTTTATTCCCAGTTATATGAAGATCAGAACCAATCAAATACAACAATACCCACGGAAGAATAAATGACAGATATTCTAGTGGAGGAAGTAAGGGAAGGGGGCATTGTACTTCCCAGAGGAGCTGCAAAGATGCATACAAGAACTGCAAAGGGCTAGCGAACCATTTCGCTTGAAAATTAAGCTGAAAAAGGGTCAGGTTACGTTTAATAACTTCGCTCAGGACAGAAGAATTTCAGTTTTAGGAAGGGATTTGGAGATTGTGGACAGCTTTATATATCTTGGGCAGAGGATTTCAATCGAGGGGAATACCGCCCGGGAGGTGGAACTGCGTGTTAAATGTAGCTGGCAGGCATTTGGCAGGCTCAATATTGTGTTTAAGGGCGGTCTCCCACTTTGCCTGAAAAGAAAAGTCTTCGATCAGTGCGTTCTACCCGTTGTGACATACAAAAGTGAAACCTAGACACTCACATTCCAATCAATTCAAAAACTTCGGGTAGCACAGAGGGGAATGGAAAGTTGTATGCTTGGTATTACAGAAAGTCCTGGGCATGGATCAGGGAACAAACGAGTCTGTGATATCATTGGAAGAGTAAAGTGATTGAAATGGAGATGGGCAGGTCATATAGCGAGGCGATGGGATGACAGATGGACCATGGCAATCCTGGAGTGGATAGAGCTTGATCGCCAAAGTCCGCGAAGAAGACCGAAAGCACGATGGATTGATGACATCGTTAAGTATATTGGACCAGAGTGACAGAGGAAAGCCCAGGACCGTGAAAGTTGGAAACATGCTGAAGAGGCCTTCATCCTGCTGTGGATGGACACGGACTGATGATATATATATATATATATATATATATATATATATATATATATATATATATATATATATATATATATATATATTTTTCAAAAATTTTGATAATTGAATCACTTCAAATACCTGGGGAGATACGAGATCCTCGAACCCACAGGACACTCGATTACAGAAGATGAAGAGGGTTTACGGCAAGACACACAATATCTACAATAAGAAATGCATATCCACACATGCAAAAATAAGACACTACAACACATTAATCAAACTATATTACAACTATTCACTACTATACTATATTCTAGTACTATACTATATTCAAGTAAGACACTTACACTCCACAAAAAAGGCGGCATAGAAAACACACTAAAAGAAGAACGCAAAATTATCAAGAATGCAAAATTTTCGGCCCAAACCTGACAGAGGTTGGATACAGACTTCATTCTAAAAAAAACTACAGAGAGAATGTCTAACGTAGCGGTGGACATAAGAAAAAGAAGGTTGAAATTCTATGGACATATCAGTAGACTCCCACCGACAAGACTCACAACCACAATTCTTACATATATACAAGGAGTCAAGTCAACAGTACCATTGATCGCAGCATAAGTCACAGCTGATCTGGGAAAGGCACAAATGGGCCCGATAGAGATTAAGGATAGAAGAACGTCCAGAAAGATATATATATATATATATATATATATATATATATATATATATATATATATATATATATATATCCCTTCGAAATTAAAACTGGTGTGAGACAAGGGGATGGACTCTCGCCACTCTTATTTAACTGTGTTCTAGAAAAAGTAATACAGGAGTGGCGTGAAAAAAATTCGGCACTGAATATTGACCAGCCCATTAAACTGGGGAGTGAAATTGATTGTTTGGCATTTGCTGATGATCTAGCAATTTTAGCTCAAGATGTATTAACGGCTCAAAAACAGATTGAAATCCTAAAAGAAACAGCAGAAAAGGTAGGACTTCAAATATCCTTTGAAAAGACACAATACATGACCTGCAACAGACTAAGAACACCATTTCTAAAAACAAAATATGGTAACATCAGACGAGTCTCTCAATTCAAATATTTGGGTGAAATAATCATGGAAAATGGGTTGGAAAAAGCGGCCAATAAGGGTAGATGTCAAAAAATGGAAACGGCATTGAGACTTACACAAAATATTTACAACAAAAAATGCCTATCTAAAAACACAAAACTGAGACATTACAACACGGTTATTAAGCCAGAATGTCTATATGCTGCAGAAACGCTCATTTTGAATAGAAAGAGGGACATCGAGGACATTGAAAAGAAGGAAAGAAAAATCATAAGAAAAATCCTAGGCCCCAAACAAATAAATAGCACAACATACCGACTTCGAGAAAACCAAGAAATCAAACAATACACAGATATACATAGCGATATGAGAAAAAGAAGACTTAAGTTTTACGGACACATCAAACGCATGAATCCGAGTAGGCTAACTAGACAAAAAGTCGAATTTTATGAAAATAGGAGTAGAGCTAAAGTAGAAATAATTAAATGGATTGCGGCAATTAAAGAGGACCTAAGATTTGCAAATATTACACAAAGTGAAATTCAGGATAGAGGATGTTTCAGACACAAGGTTAACGTTTGGAAGGTTGGCCAGAGAGAAAAATGTAGGAAGACTGGAACAACTTGGTCTGACGAAAGGAAAAAAGCTCATAGCGAAAGAATGAAATTAGTATGGGCTCAAAGGAAGGCTAACAACAACAAACGCCTCTAATTGTACTTCGCGTGGTCCACTAGGGCCCATACGTGAATAATAATAATATATATATATATATATATATATATATATATATATATATATATATATATATATATATATATGTAGCTAAAATTCGGAAATTATATATAACCTATATTTATTTGGCTAATTTTTAATTTTTGATATTTTTATAATAACTCTCTAATTGATGAATACATGTTGGTGATGTTATGTTGGTACATGAAGTGACGGTTATATCACACTTGTTTCCTCCTAATTGTTGGGTAGCTAGCAGAAGATGCTCCAATAGTTCCTTGCTAATATTTGAAACTTGTGTCTACACTAAATCTTTCATATACCACCAAAAATAACAGTCTAGGGGACGATGGACGGGGGATCTAAGTGACGATGTAACAGGACCTCCACGACTAATCAATCGTTAATAGAAATCTAGCAGCTCATTGTAATAATTTCTCTATACTTAACCCAATTTTTTTGTGGTTCTTTTGATTGATTACTTAATGTCTTGTGGTTGTGCCGTCAATTATCAAAGTGACATTTTGCAAACGCACAACAAAACACACGCTGAAATTATTAGAAAACAAAATATCTAAAGCAGAAATAAAAAACCATATAGGGTTGCCTGTGAATTTGGCGTACTTAAGGTACGCACTTTCACTTTATCGACGAAATTTATCGATACTGTTACTTGGTTTCATTCAATAAAAATGCCGTTGCCGGTATATAACCGAAATCCCCTACCATTTCATTCTTTACACTGTTAACATCTTGTGCTATAAAATGGGCGTCAGTGGAGGTATGAACAATATATTTTCTCGTCATCGCACTTATCTCTATTCTGTATAAAGAAATTTTCTCAACCGCATGCAACAAGCCGTACTGCAGTATGGGTTAAAGTCAAAATCCTGCATTTTCCCTTAGTATGCTGGCATGTTGCCCTTAATAGAGCAGAGCCAATATCCGGCAAGATAGAAAGGCAAGCATAGCCTAAATAAAGCTGATCAATGTTTTGACATACTGCTGTATAAAGTAAAACTCTTATACAAAATAATGAAAATAAAAATAAATTATACAAAATAGTTTAACTCACCCTAAGTTTTAAGTAACAAACTGGGCGCCCAGTAAAAATTGCGAGTCATTATCAGATGCCAACAAGCATCCCCCGGGACCGGTTTCTGACCTTAAGCCATCATCAGTTGAGTTCCAGTTGAACATTTGAAAGCAACTGAAATATTGATTAGGGTCCTGATAATATATGTTGGCTAAGTCAGATGTAAGCAGCATTGAAATGCAGCTCTCGCCATCCGGTGGTTCGTAACAGTGCTACTGTGTGAAACCGTTCGTAACCACCGTTCTTCCAATAATTTAACTCACTTTCGTTTGTTCTCTGATCCATGTACAGGTATTTTTATCCCGTCTAGTAATGCCAATCATACATCTTCCCATGTACGGCAGGATAACGCAATATTGCCCGTTCTCTTCTCAGCTTGCCTGGAAGAAGGATTCTGTAATCTGGATTGGGAGCAGGATGGAATAAAGACCAATGGTTTAAGTAAACCATGTTAGATTCTCAGATGATATTGTTCATATTTCACAAGATCCAGACGAACTACAAAGACACATACAAGAGCTATAAAGGGCTGTATAACCATTTGACTTGAAAATAAACTATGTCCAATACATTTGCTGACGATAAAGGACTGTCCTGAGCCCTTAAACAAATTAGTAACACTAAACCCTAAACAAACAAACCCACATTCATTACCACCGAATGAAAATGAAATAAGTAGGCAAATCAAGCGGCTTAAAAATGGCAATGCTTCTGGTGAGGATGGAATCACTGCTGAACTTTTGAAATCCGCTCGTACAATCAAGGAAATAACCAAAATTCTACAAGAAGTTTGGCGAACAGAACGGATTCCGGAAGATTGGAAAGATGCTCTAATCCATCCACTACATAAGAAAGGAGATAGAACGGATGTAAACAACTATATAGGGATATCTCTTCTCCCAGTTTGTTACAAGATTCTATCTCAATGTCTACTAGACAGAGCAGAGGGATAGTTAGAACCTAACATTGGTGAATATCAAGCAGGTTTTCGACCGGGCAGATCCTGCCCTGAACAGATCTTGAATCTAAAGTTGGTTCTAAGACATCAAAAACTGTACAATAAAAATCTCGTCTGTACATTTGTGGATTTCAAAAAAGCATATGATTCTATTGACCGCGAATCTTTATTCCGAATCTTGAAAGAACAAGGACTAGATCTGAAAACGCCGGCAATTATTAAAGCAACGTTAACTAACACAAGGTCAAAAGCTAAATTCATGGGTGACATCTCAGAGCCCTTCGAAATTAAAACTGGAGTGAGACTAGGGGATGGACTCTCGCTACTCTTATTTGCTGATGATCTAGCAATTTTAGCTCAAGATGTACTAACAGCACAAAAACAGATTGAAATCCTAAAAGAAACAGCAGAAAAGGTAGGACTCCAAATTTCCTTTGAAAAGACACAATACATGACCTGCAACAGACTAAGAACACCATTTCTAAAAACAAAATATGGTAACATCAGATGAGTCTCTCAATTCAAATATTTGGGTGAAATAATCATGGAAAATGGATTGGAAAAAGCGGCCAATAAGGGTAGATGTCAAAAAATGGAAACGGCATTGAGATTTACACAAAATATTTACAACAAAAAATGCCTATGTAAAAACACAAAACTGAGACATTACAACACAGTTATTAAGCCAGAATATCTATATGCTGCAGAAACGCTCATTTTGAATAGAAAGCGGGACATCGAGGACGTTGAAAAGAAGGAAAGAAAAATCATAAGAAAAATCCTAGGCCCCAAACAAATAAATAGCACAACATACCGACTTCGAGAAAACCAAGAAATCAAACAGTACACGGATATATATAGCGATATGAGAAAAAGGACTTCAGTTTTACAGACACATAAAACGGATGAATCCGAGTAGGCTAACTAGACAAATAGTCGAATTTTATGAAAATAGGAGTAGAGCTAAAGTAGAAATAATTAAATGGATTGCTGCAATTAAAGAGGACCTAAGATCAGCAAATATTACACAAAGTGAAATTCAGGATAGAGGCTGTTTCAGACACAAGGTTAACATTTGGAAGGTTGGCCAGAGAGAATAATGTAGGAAGACTGGAACAACTTGGTCTGACGAAAGGAAAAAAGCTCATAGCGTAGTAGACAGACTGAGGCCTCGGAGTTAATCAACTGGATTCTCTTGATAGTGGTTTCAAACTGGAAGCCGAAACGTCGAGACTTTACCTGTCTAAAACGCGGTTCTATCCGGGAAGCTAGTAATTCTAATATATATATATATATATATATATATATATATATATATATATATATATATATATATATATATACTAAAATACATATGTACACTAAAATAATTAGTAAACTCAAATACATTTATTATTCAATACCAAACCACTTGACTGTTTCTGTAAATCAACTAGATTCTCTTGATAATGGCTTCAAAGTGGAAGGCGAAACGTGGAGATTTTACAAATCAAAAACGCGGTTCTACCCGAGAACCAAGATATATATATATATATATATATATATATATATATATATATATATATATATATATATATATATATATATATATATATATATATGTACACTAAAAGGATTATTGAACTCAAATACATTTATTATTCAATGCCAAATCACTTCATTTTAATTTCTCGGCGTGCGTTTGACGAACGACATTATCATCATCAGGAGACGATTAATCGTAATGGAAAACAATACTTTATAACTCAAGTTAACGAACCAAATTCATTAGCTTGGGATATTTCTGCTGCAGAGCTTCATTCAATTTGGCCGTATACGTTAAAGTTGCTCGTTTCAGATCTTGAAATATAATTAGTGACATTGAAATGAATACAAACATGTTTGAACCTGCTAAGTATGACGTTAATAATATAATCAATGACCAATATAGTCAGTTATGTTCATTGTTCGAACACAATAATTAAACTGTATAACAATTTATTATTATTAGAACACATCAATAAATATTTGGTTTTTAGAATTAGTCTACATACATAAAAATCGAACTGAAATCACCTCTTTATGCAAACCGAAAGTTCTTTCAGGGTAAGCCAATATTTTTAGGCAGATATAAGCGGATCCATTTCCTCAATACCACTGGAAAATAAATTATCCAGAAATACGCCCTTCAGTTAATGCGATTTAACTCTCCCATTCAACAAAAAGAATGTTAATCCAAATTCCCGAACAAAATTAATTTTCAATTAAAATCACTTTTGGACGATCCTTTTTCGAAAAGGCCGATTTACGGACACATTAGATCCATCCGTCTTTTTATGTAATTTGAACTTCAACGCTATCGGCATAAGCATTTTCTGTTTGTTGCGTAATCCTGGATTATGGAACCACTCAGAGAATTGAAGCGTCCACTGCATAAAAGGATTTTATAATACGGCGACTGTTTTATGAGTTTTAATTGAACTTTGTGGCATACACCGAAATCGACGAGATGAAAGGGAAAAAGCTTCGAAAAGTGAACATCAAATATTTTTCTGGTGTTGTCTGGACTGAAACGACGTATTTTGACAATATTTGCTCTTCAGTACATAATATTGTATGCGCATTAAGGCAAAGTAAAGGATAACGAGCTGAATTTTTAATATGTTATTAATCGATATTAAATACATATAATTTAATTTTTTTTTTCTTAAATCTGATTGATTCTTAAACACTAGATATTTAGCATGTAGATAATAACAAACCTCATTTAAAACGTACATTTTTCATATAATTCAACCACACAAATCTATAAAACTGAAGTTTATATTAAGCAATTTTCGAAAAATAAATGAGAGCTTTGTTCTGGCATACATTTCTGATGGTTTGAAACTAGTTGGATGGATATGTTCCATGTTATATGTTTAAGATTTTTTTCAATGCTTTTCAGGCTTTCAATGGCCTTAAATAACATAAATAAAATTTATTAATTTATACAATTATTTTTTATTTTAAAAATATAAAAATTAAGA